>PISX010003314.1:0-60182 GCA_004024625.1 Mellivora capensis
GAAATCAAGAGAAACCTTTTCCCCACCAACTGAAAAAAATAGAAAAGAACAAAACACGCATCCCTTGCAATTTCTTTTCATAAAAGTAAAATACTACTTTGTATTAAGTGGTATTTTGTCCTTCTTTCTCCTGTATACTGATTTCTATTCCTGTCTCTTGCTTTCACCAACATTTTTTTCTCTCTCATCATCAGTATTTATTGTCTATATTAGACACCTTTCCTACATACAATTATGCATTAATTTATATAACTTAAAAAATCATCTCTCTCCTCTGAACACGGCTAATTTCCACCCTTCTTTTGACATTTTCTTTTTCATAGTGAGGAAACACTGATGATTTCTTTTTTGACCTGCATATTATTGCTGGCTATTTGGAATTTTTCATAGGAATTCCTGATTGGGGGGAGGAGTGGTAACAGATTTAATGGGGAGAACACTTTCTTAGAGAAGTCTCAAGTTGGACTGACTCAGCATAATTTTGTCAGAATTGATTCACAATACTTTTTTTTTTTCCGCCAGGCATTATCTTCTCCTTTCCCTGGAGATCTGGGAGTTACTGCCTCTAATTCACAAGCCTGGAACCTTCTTTCTTCTTTAAGGCTTTATGATCTCCCCCATTCATCAATTATCTTCTGGTTTTGTAGCCCTTCATTTTATTCTAAATGGCTTTTTTTACTAAATGGCTTTTTTTCACTAAGTACTCTCAATGAGCCATGTCAGATTTTGATTAATGTTTCTACATGCATGCTTTAATGTAAAATGAAATTTGGTGTATTTGAAATATTTCTAGTTTATTTTGGAGATGAAAACTTAATTTTTATGTTATTTTGAAACAGGTCATATTATACTCATTCACTTTTTGCAACCACTAAAGAAAATATAGTGTGAAGAAGCCATGTGAGGAAACTTCTAAGAATTTAGGACTTTATCCTTAAAGGTACAGGCAGCTATCAAAGGATTTTGAGTTATGGAAATCTACAATCAAATGCACATTTTGCTAAAATCCCCTTTGTGTTCAGTGAAATATGGGGATGTTTTAAGAAGTGAAAAGAGGGCCACCAGGTGGAATGCCTTTGAGGGATCAAATGACTAATGAAATCAAACAACAGAAGTCATCAGTAACTTTTAAAAGGATAGTAGAGAGGCACCTGGGTGGCTCAGTCAGTTAAGCATCTACCTTTGGCTCAGGTCACGATCTCGGGGTCCTGGGATCAAGCCCCATGTCAGGCTTTCTGCTCGGTGGGGAGTCTGCTTTTCTCTCTCTGTCTCTTTCAAATAAATAAGTCTTAAAAAAAAAAAAGGAGGGTAGTGGAGGCAGATAAAAATGAAGTCAGATAAGAAGGAAATGAGAGGCAAGGAAAAAAAAGTGAACACAAGTCTAACTTGAATTATAAAAATTGAGCTTCACAGCCTTTAATCAATTCCCAAACCTGAACCAGTTAACAGACCCAGCAGCCTTTGAATGAAGAGGAGATGGGGATCCCTTGAATAAGGATCCCATTGCGCTGCCAAAAACTTATGCTGTTAATCTTTCTCCCAGCCTTCCCCAAAGGGACTTACAGCCTTTTACTGAAGTGACTATGTAATGGGAGAAAGGAAATAATCAGACCTTTTGGGAATTGCTGAGCGCTATCTCTGAGCTGATGCCAATTACAGGAAACCCAAAACATCACTGTTGCCTACCAGTCAGAGAAGGTGTTACAGAGGTCCGTTGCCACCAGAGTTTGAGCTCAGCTCCATCTCACAGTAAGCCCAGTGCCTCCCCGAAACCCATCCTATAGTTTTTTCCCAGTTATAGAATGCAGAATTAGAGACACACTCAACAACTAGCAGATTCCTCACATCAGGATTTCTTCTTAATCTCTTCACCATGTACACTCAGTTGAAATTTCAATTCTGCAGGATATTATTTCTGACCCGCTCTACTAGATTAGGTTAGATCCCTTATAATGTGATCCCATAGTAACTTCTCCATTTCTCCTTTATGCCATTTTGCTCCTATAACCTTTTAGTTATTTGCTATTTTTATGCATGTCTTATCTACCAAACTGTACACTTCAAGAGGGCAGGGACCTGTCTTATTCATAGCTGCACTGTAAACATCTGCACAATAAGTTTCAACAGGGAGGACATTTAATCAGTGTTTGTCAGCTGGTATCAGCATGTATCATTTCAATCATTTCATATAATCTGCGGCCGTGTGTGTGTGTGTGTGTGTGTGTATTTATAACAGGTATAAAAATAGGTATAGATAATCACTTTATATTTTATTTATTTTTTATTTTTTTAAAGATTGTATTTATTTGTTTGAGAGAGACAGAGATTGCAACAGATATAGAGAGAGGGAGTAAGGAGGAGAGGGAGGAACAGGCTGGGATAATGTCCTCAGTCAAAGGCAGATGCTTAACCTTAACTGACTAAGCCACACAGGCACTCCAATCACTTTCTATTTTATTCCAAGCTTCCTGTTTACTGCTCATTACTCTACTGTCTCTATCTTACTTTTATGCTCCTATTTGTATTTGGGAAATGGTTTTTCTCTTTTTTCTCTTAGATATCTAATAGACTTAAGAGCTAAGGAATCTTGGAAAGCTGATAAGGAGGAAAGCACCTGGGACAATATAAAAATTCTGTAAAATATCCCATCCATCTCTTTCTCTCAGGGCAAGGATTTTTGTTTGTTAGGTTTAGCTTTTCTAATTATGTCCATTTTTTTTTTAGGATTCTATCTATCTATCTATGTATTATCAATTATCTATCTATCAATCAATCTATCCATCTATCTATATAATCTGCCTATCTATCTATTGCACGAGCAGGGGGAAAAGCAGAGGAAGAGAGAGAGAAGGAATCTCAAGCAGACTCCCTGGAGTCCAACGCAGGGCTGAATCTCACAGCCCTGAGTTCAAGACCTTAGCAGAAATCAAAAGTAGGATGCTTAACCAACTAAACCATCCAGTGTTCATGTCCAAATCTGTTTTTAATTTTAAACTCTTTCCTATTTATCTTGTAAGCTCTCATCTTTTCCTATGATAATTTTTACATTGATTCTTTTTAATAAAAAAATAATTTTTCAACTGATTTTAACCTCCATATTACCTTGCTATTGTCATCTCTCCTAGTGTACTGTGTGCTGAATCCTGTGATGTATTTTGTGATGTATTTTGTATTTATACCATCTTCTTATAGAAAGAAATTTTTCCTTTGCTTCTGTTTTTCTAATGATGAAGCAAACTGAACTATCTTAAAAAGAAGACACTCTTTTAGTCAATAATGTGCATTATGTTCAATAGCAAGTGAACATGTTAACAATATAATTTAAATTGATTCAAATAATTCTTCTCATTGTAGTACCTAACATAAAAACTGAGCCTCTGAATTCAGCCTCAACAGGTAATTTGTGCATATTATGTATTATTTCTACTTATTTGCAGATTACATTATTATATAAGGACCTTCAGACTTAGCTAAATAAACTGAGCTGAGCTATTAGCACACTTGGAAAACTTCATTTGTTCCTGTTCTCACTGCTTTCAAAGGAAGAAATGTTAAAATATTACCACTATTTTGAAGAAATATCTGAACATTACTGATATCTGGTTTCAGAAAAAGTAGCAATGAGTGCATTGATGGAACCTCCACATTTAAATCATTGTAAATTTTGTGGGAATTTCTAAAAAGATTGTGATGAATTGGTCAGGTTGCTTTATAACCATGAATTTCCTCTTTCCTATAGTCTAAATATAGCATCAGAAAACTTATCTTTGAAGTTTAGTATTTCCAATTATAGCATTTAAAAAGTGAATATTCTTTGGCAGAGAATATTCACTTTTTGATATTCACATAGTATAGACAACAGATTGCATATCATAAGTTGTAAGTGGCAGAATTTTATCTGGAGCTTATCTCCAAAAGAAATCTTTCCTTGTTAGCCAATACGTGTTTACCTATTATAAGTGGCACTTGTAACCTTCATTAAGAAAATATAACTAACATTTTGTATTCTATAAAATATAATGTGAATTAGTTCTGGGGTTCCTCTAGTGGAAAAATATAAATTTCTGTCCCTGTTTGGTAATGCCTGATGAACATAATTTAAACAAAGTCAGATAAATTGACAATTAAATAGAAACGCTAAAATGTTTTAGTGTAATTTTGACTTTTTATTTCTGTCTCTTTTTGAAGAGTAGGATACCTCTGAAGACAAATTGTATTATTCCGTGCCTATTGTTTGGTTCCAGACTTAGAATATGGTAGACAGATAATAAATGTTTTATTATGAACATAAAATCTTAATCAGTTGCTCTTTAACTCCAGTATGCATCAGAGTGATAGGTACTCATTTTTTAAAAATGCAGATTCCTTACTTTCCCTTCAGAAATTCTAATTCTGTAATTAAAAACAAATCTCATAATTTCAATGAAGACAATCTTAAATATAAGTATGTATGTATATATATTTATCTATTGTTCATTTTTAATATTCTTAAAAATTTGGACTTATGCTTCTCTCTCTGGGAGATATTTACTCCAAAATACCAATTTTTAAGACCTCCCCATATCACCCATTGTAATTTCTATATCTTTTAGCATTTTATCTCTTTGAAGATGTGAGTGAAAGGAAAGAAAAGACCTCCATTTCTCTGTAAAGAATCTTATTGTGGGGGTGCCTGGGTGGCTCAGTATGTTAAGAGTCTGATTCCTGGTTTGGGTTCAGGTCATGATCTCAGGGTGGTGAGATGGGAGTACCACACACAGTGGACTCTGTGCTCAGTGGGGAGTCTGCTTCAGAATTCTCTCTCCCCCTCAGCCCCTCCTCCCACTTGCTCATACTCTCTCAAATAAATAAACAAATGAATCTTAAAAAAATGAATGTTTATTTCAAATTAAGAGAATTAAGTTAGAATTAGGAAGTTCAAAGAATGGTGTACAGTTAATTTAAAGGCAATTGTATATGTATTCCCCAGAAATCAGAAATAAGTTTCAGTTTCAGGCTTTGCTGCTGACGATCACCACATACAGATCATTAATATCCCAGAGGCAGTATGGTGCTACGGTCAAAGAGCTTTGCCCAAGTGAGCAGTGAGCAAGGATCTCAAGTCCTGAGTCTCTCACTGGGGATGTTTCCCAGGGCAATTGACACCCCCCACCTTTGCTTCCTTGGGAGACAGGAGGAAACTTATCTAATTTCCTCACAGAGCTGTCTAAAGTATTAAATGAATTAGTAAAAGTAAAGCCTTTGGTGAGGTGCCTCACATAATGCAGACATATTTTATGTTCCCTATTTTAATATGTAGAGTACTTATTAGTTCCTGTTGGGGGAAAAAAGATTCAAATAATTTCCTGTTTGTAGATTTTTAAAAAATTTTATATGAAAATAGAAATTTTGAGTATCTGATGTCTCTTCCTATTCCCTTTAGCATGTTTATCTTCTTTCCTGATTTTACACCCGAAAAAGCACACAAACATACAGACTAATGAACTCCAGCTTTATCAGGAGGGGCTTCATTCTCCCACATAAACCTGGTTCTTCTGATTTTTTCTCATAAACATTATCTGTGGTTAGATACGTAAATAAATGGCCCACATGCTTCTCTCTTTCATGTGCTTTAAATATGTTCTCCCTAAAACATGAGAATGAATTTTGTTACAAGGGAGATAAAATTCTACCCCCAAAAAAACTTTTTAATGGTTCAATTGTTTCCATATATCACAAAGTAAAAGACACTAGACTTTGAGACCAGAGATGATTCTTTGAGCAACCTTCCTAACAGAAGTCTTGGTTCTTTACAGTTTCCCATTCACTTTTCATGTTAATATAGAGGGCAACAGTTGCTAGCTAAGGAAAGGGAGATTGAATGCAATTCCTGCCCACCGCATGCCCTCACAAATGCTTGCTACACATCTCTATTTCACGTAAGAAAATTGCATCCTTTGATTTAAATGTTTCCTGCTGAGATGCATAAGAATAAAAGCAATACCGCAGGAAGGCTGTCAACAGACTATTTTTTCATCTACTTAGCTTAAGTATATCAATAAGAACATAAAAACATATTTTTTTTCAAATGCTTAAGTCAGAGTAGGAATGTTCCTTCTGTGGATTGTTATACTTTTAAAAAATGTATTTGTCCAGAATACACTGGACATTTTTTATAGCTTTGTCTAAATTTTTCATACTTATCGATACCAGTGACCGAGAAAATGACTTTCTTACATTACTATAGATTCTTTCTTAATTTAACAAAATTTTAGGCTTGGATATGGTCATCTTACATTGTTTAACTTTTCTCTCTCTCTCTCTCTCTCTCTTTTTTTTTTTTTTTTACTTTGCCATTTAACAGATTGTTTTCTTTCATTTGGGGGTAAGGGTTTACTTTAAAAGATTTTCTATTTCTAAATAATAACTTTTGAAGTGTCTGGGTGGCTCAGTCGGTTAATCATCCAACTCTTGATTTTGGTTCAGGTCATGATCTCAGGGCTGCGAGATTACTAAATCAAGTCCCATGATGCACTGAGTGAGGAGCCTGCTTAAGATTCTCTCTTTCCTTCTCCCTCTGCCCTTCCCTCTATGCTTATGCACCTGTGTGTTTGTGCTCTCTTTCTCAAAAAAAAAAAAAAAAAAAATATATATATATATATATAGTTTTTGCACCTTATCTTATTATGATTTTAATATCTTTATTTTCTTCATCCTTCCATTTTTCTTTTACCTAAAAGGATTCAAACACACTCTGAGTGCCTTGAAAAGAGAAGCCTGGCATGAAAACCACTTCCAATTTTTGTGTAGTTGTTTGAAACCAATTTGTTTTTACAAATGATTGGATGAGAAAAACTTCTATGCATGACTGGCAGGGAAATGATATTCCTATACATTTATGAACCACAAAAGTGCAGTATTTTAGTATAGAAAGTTGGTACAAAAAACAAATTATTTTTGAAGAATGGGATTTTCAGTTTGGGTACAGATAAGAGGTAAAAGATAAAAACAGATTTTTTCCTTTATTAAAAGTAATATTACCAATATTATTTAATAAATGCTCTATTAAATCAAAGATGAAGTAACTATGGTAGATATGGTAAATTAGTTTCCTCCCTATCTGTCAAACTTTTTCTAGTGTACCTTGCTGGACTGCATTCACAATAGAACCAAAGTTGCATTGTGTAGGCTCCTTTTGGATAAATTTCTAGCATTCATTTGAAAGATATTTACCTAAGTTCTGAATTCAGACCAGAGCTAAATGGGGAGTACAGCAGCAAAGTGGTATCCATTTTATTTTTGTGGTACAAGCAGACAGGGGCTGACTCCAGGACCAACAATTCTGAGGGCTCATTCCTGGTCTTCCTTGCAGCTAAGAAAGTATTTATACCATCAACAGTTGTGTTTGGACATCTGTCATTGAAAACACTTCATGATAATGACAGAGGTAGCAGTTACCTTGTTTGGTGAGTTGTGCCATAATATTATGTAAAACTCACACAAAATTTGTTCTTCCAGCCCTTGGAACAATGTTGTAGGCATCTCATTCCCAGCAGCAAAATCCACTCTGATTTAAATAGCTAGAAATATTTCTGTTATCTGTGAGCACTAAATAATATGATGATCCATGAGAATTAATAGTTATTTACTGAAATGATCTGTTTTCATTGCAATGTTGCTTGAATATAATAGCACACATAAACTTCCTTCATCTGAAGGATTCTGCTAAAGGAAAAAACTTTCACCGCATTTACAACCTCCCTGAGTTATGACAGGAATACAAAAATACATCCTAGAAATTATGTTCAAACCCTCTCATTTTTCACATGTGAAAACTGAATCCTAAAAAGTTTATGCAATTTGAAGAAACAAAAATAAATTTTGAATAGTCAAAGGAATTCAGACTTAGAACACTTAACAGCTCTTATCTTCACACTTAGAAAATAATTATAGAAGAAAGGATCAAACCAGGCAAACCAGAGGAAAAGGAGCACAAGAAGAGTCTTATTTGGTGCCTTTCCTCCTTTCGAAAAACTTTTGTAGATATATCAACAGAAGTGCTTACCTATCTCCGTTTGGTGAAAAATTAGTCATACATTATTTTAAAATGTGGGGAAAAACCTAATTACTTAGAAGATGTTCGAAAAATATAACTGCAGTAGTTCCCTTCCCACATGTCTTCCTCCTGCTTTGCTACTTCTACCTTTTTTATGTTATTTTGCTTAGATTGTTCTTTCCTGCTTTTGTAAGGTAATAATCACATCTAAATTAAATTTTTATGCCTTTATCAAAAGTGTCGGTATGCATGGAAATAATCCCTATGCAATTTACAAATGGTCTTGTTTCCTTCTTCAACATGATCAAAATATAATAGAGAAACATACATAGAGAAAACTATGCTCTGATATGAAATAATCAGTAACATTATATTGAATCCTAAAAGAATCACAGAATACTGACATGAATCAGTTGGTAAGAAAACATATGAAGGAGCAAATACATTACCATTTGTGTTTAAGCAAGCATTCACTCATCATCTATCAGTATGTAACTACCAGCTTCGCCTTTAGGTTTTAAGAAGGTAGTACATGAAATAGAGAAGTTACTAATTTTTAAATTTTTGAATATCTGCTAATGTATCCCTCTAAAGTATTTGCATTCTTTATATAAAAAATAAGGAAGTAATTTTCTTATAAATACTTTCAGTTACTTTTAAACACTTCATAATGCATAGACTCTCTAGGCCATATTATTACTTGAATTTAAATGCAAATTTGTTTCCATATTTCCAGGTTAAATTTTCAGACATATACCAATATCAACATATCAATACTGACACACTCCCCCCGCATATCTCCTTGTACTGCATTGTACAGTAAATTCTTTCTATTTTTATAATTTAAAGTATTGACCATAAAACTAATGTTTGTTTGTTTTACATTTTTGGGTTTTTTTGTTTGTTTGTTTGTTTGTTTTACATTTTTAACACAATAACAATATTGTATGTTAAAATTTTTTAAAAAATATAATTCAAACCTTCTGGTAAACTAATTTAGCTTTGAAAACATTACATGATGGTTGTTTATTGAGTTGCAGATATTTATAGCTAAGCAATTCCTTTTTTTTAATGAAAAGTCACTGACAAAGTTTATATATATATATATATATGAAAATGAATCTTCACTAAACACCCTCATACACATTTTCACACATCAATACATGATCAAAAACAACCAGAATAATCCTGAGCACAGTATATGTTAAAGAAAATAACAACAAATCTCATAACAAATAGAATGTCACTCTTACAGTTCAGGAATGATCAGAAACCAAAGTTTTTATTTCAAGTGCTTATGAATACTCTCTATTCACTTTTACTTCAAGAAATTTTATTTGGGCTGTACAGATACTCTCAGTGTAATGCCCTTCAAGAAAGTGAGCAAGAAATACAGCCAACTCTGTACAGTGCCTCTGGGAGAGGCACTAAAAGAGTATCCTTATTGTCAAAAAGAAGGAAAGCAATGTCTACTTATATACATAATAACTTAAGTCTTATATGGATAAGCTTTCCATTATAGACGTTAGAACACAATGATTCATTTGATATACAACATTGGTGAAATCTTTTCACCAACTCTATCAGTGACTGATGTTGCATTTATGATCTAATGGAATCAATTAATCTCATATTCTCTTAAAGCCAATATAGGAGGGGGAGAAAGAGTTTTCCTAGCAAACAAAATGAATACTTACTTAGGAGAAAAATGTTTTATATATTTAGTAGATTTCTCTTCAGTTTTGAATCTTTCAATTATTTTTTTTTACTCGAAGTTTAAGCTATTTGTAAGTCAGGATATGAAAAATAAGGCCTTTCTTTTTAGGTTAGTGATTTCAAAGTTCTAAAATTCAAGTTACCTTTTAGAATTATTTCCAATTCTCTTAATGTTAGTCAGTCATTTATCACCATATAGTACAAACCTGAGTATAAAATATTGACAAAATTCATGTGCTTTATGAGCAATGCAACTATTTACTGGAAGAAATCAAACCACAAATGACTAAGACACTATTACATACTGAGATTATGTATAGACTGCGAAAACTGTGATTGAAAAGCAATTTTGGAATCAGCATTTTCTGGTATAGTAATACATTTCTTTATATCAATTTCTACCTTATATATCATCTCCACCATTGAAAACAAACCTCTCTGAGGCATGACAGCACCTGATACAGTCAGGAAATTTATGCTGGAATAACAAAACTGCATTGATAAATAAGCTTTCCATTTTAGTGACTTCTCAATTTTTACAGTTATTTTTTATATCTGTTTCTGACAGCAAACTTAGTGTTGCATAATTAAAAAGATTAAATGCATTGGCTGATATGACTTTGAAAGACATTCAATTAGAACTTTATAGAGTTTCTAAGCAAGGTAGAAAAATGTGACACTGACATATTTTCAATCTGTGTGGTTCCCAAATATTTGAGGAAAAATGGTCAGAATGTTTAAGGCTAGTAGAGAAGAACAAATGCACCACTAGCAAATCACAACATAAATTTCACTGGAATTAAAGTCAAGTATTTTTGCCTGCTCTCTTTTTCTCTTAATTTCTCCCCTTTCCTTTATTTTCCTTCTATTCTCTTAGGTGTTCAAAAATGTATTCAGACATTCACCTTAAACAGATAGGCAGTGATGAATTCTATTATACTCTCTTTTGTTTCATAAAAACAATAACAATTATGATAGACAAAGCAAAAAAAATATATTATTTATAGAGAGACATAGGAAAGAAAAGAAAAGATAAATGAAAAGAAAAGTAAAGTAAAAAGAAAAGAAAAGAAAAAAGTAAGAAGAGTAGAATCCCTCTGCTGCTGTGGCCAGGTTCAAAACTCAACTAAATGTTGAAGATGGTGGTGATAATGATGAGAATGATGATGGTGATGATGACGAAGGAAGAAGAAGGAGGAGAAAAAAGAGTGCCCATGTTTTTGAAAATGCCAGGACTGTCCTAGCAACCTTAAGTTACATTTTTTTAACAACTTGATCATTATGAAAACCATATGTGGAAGCTAACTTCATGATAGTTGACATTTTCTGGTCATAGTTTTTGAGACAACTTTTTCAGGAAAAACAAGTTAAAAAATTAAATACTATAATTATGAGAAGTAAATGTATGGCAAACTTAATTTTCTTAATTCTCTTTCTGTGCATTCATCTATTTTATAGCATTATTGAATGCTGATCATGTGTCAGATTTTTTTAGCATTGTGGATGCATCAGGTAACAAAAGAAAAATTTTGCTCACGTTGAACTTACCTTTCAGTGTAAAGAAATAGAAGATGAACAAGTAAAAACAGCTACTTCAGGAACCAAGTTCTTTAGATAAATGGTGGATTCTAGATGTGCATCAGGGAAAATGCAAGATGTACCTGTAGTATCTTATACTGCCAGAATATAAGGAAATGTTCAACCAACCAACCCTAACCAATCAACAAATACATTTAAGCCCTCAAACTGACAGGTGTTAAAGGGATACCAGGGCCAGCTTGAAAGAACTTTAAAGGTGGAACAATTTGAGCAATAATGTTCAAATAATGGTAGTATTTTACTGTAACCTAAAAAAATAAATATTACAGTTATAATGATATAATAAATGGTTAAATAATAAATAAGTGGAGGACAAGAGATACATTTTTCCTTACAAAAATATTCTAAAATAGATCATATATAGATCAACTCCCTTTCAAGAGGTAGAGCTTCATTCCTCTTCCATTAAATGTGAGTTGGGCATGGAGATTTGATTAGAATATAGAAAGGGAAAGTTAGTGATTTAAAAGGAAAAAATATGTGAGAAACCATGTTCACCACACATTCAGGGTTACCATCATCATGAGTCTGCGTCATGTTGGTACCCTGCATCTATAATATGATGCTACAGAAGTGCTCATCACCACTATGGTATTCTTCTTCAAATCCATAACCCTATTCTGAATATGAGAAAACATCAGACAAACCTAAACCGAAGAGCATACTATAAAGTACTGACTAAATCTCTTCTAAAGGGTCAAGGTCATGAAAGATAGGGAAAGAACTTCAGAGATGGGAAGGACTAAGGGGACATGATAACTAAAAGTGTCATGGTATCCTGGATTGGCTCCTGGAACAGAAAAGAAAGATACTCGTGTGAAAGCTAGAGAAATGTGCATAAATTATCTGGTTTAGTAATGTTATTATACCAAAGTTAAGTGCTTAGTTTTGGCAAACTCTCATTATGAATGATACTAATACTGAATGATGCTAAGGGAAATTTCTACTATCTTTGTAACTTTTCTGTACATAACAAATTTTTTCTAGAATAAAAAAAGGTTTTGTATACTTTTTAAATGAAATATGTTTCTCACATGATGACAACTGCTGTGGAGTTAAATGAAACTGGGAAAAGTTACTAGGGAATGCTTGGTCACAAAAGCTCTCAGTGAGGCGGTAACACCAACAAAGAAGACACAAACAGGAGGAAGAATAACAAACAGAATAACCCACTCAGATGTCTCCATTCAGATATCTGCCATCAGGAAGATAGAATAGCCAGGGCTAAGGTCCAAAGTGGAGAGTGTTTCTGATGATTTATTCATTGCTGAAAATTCATTATGAACTTAAAGAAAGTAAATTGACTTTTCATACCATTACTTTCAGTTTTCTTCAGGTCAGTCTTTATTTAAATAGAAAATACATATTGAATCAGTTGTTTAGTTATATATGTATATTTTTTAATATGGGAGTTGAGGTTGAACTATCTATTAAAATACTTTTTTGGCTTCTTATCCTTTTTCAAGTTTTTATTTAAATTCCAGTGCAATATTTGACCACTGAATTTTAAATTAATAATAAAATCCTTTGAATTACTCTATTTTTAAATGTTGTCTGAAATTATATCCTTTACTTTCTGAATATACATATGCATATTTTAAATATTATAATGTAAAGAGCCATTTATCTTTAAAATAGTAAGTCTGAGACTAATGAAATAATAACCCATCTGGCATAAACATGGATTAGAAGTGCTTGTTATCTGAGTTCCGGCTGCTTCAAAGCTTTACATATTTATTCAATAGCCTCTTCAGACATCTGCCTATTAATGTATGTTAGAAATAGTGGTTAATGAATATAAGAACATTCATAGTAAGTACTGGCTAGCATCTCATTTGACTAAATTGACTTACCAGTAATTGCAGTTTTATTCTTGGTCCCAGTGGTTATTTTTTCTTTAGGTATTAATTGTTTGTCATTTGATTGATAAAAATAATTGTGTTTATATTCTTGTTATAGCTATTCTCAATGCCACCTTTATAGGCAAGTTTTGCATTATCCCAGAAGCTATGAAACTTCCTAAATCAAAGTATTTGTGTTCCTAATAAGCCCTTACTTCAGTTCAATTCTAAATAATAATCATAGATAGAAAAGTAGTCCATTCACTCAAAAATTACAAATCTTCAACAAAGGATACTGGAACAAGTGCATAACCAGAAATGAAAGAATGAAACTGGACCCTTACTTACACCATAAATATAAATTAACTCAAAATGGACCAATGACCTAAAAATAAGAACTAAATTATAAAACCACTAGAAGAAAACATATGGGCATAGATCTTTTCATCCTTAGGTTTGGAAATAGATTTTTGGTTTGATACCAAAAGCATAAGCAACAAAAGAAATAAAAAACAGATAAACTGAGCTTCAAAAATTAAAAAACAAACAACTTTGTATATCAAAGGATGTTAACAAGGCAGTTAAAAGAAAACCCCAAGAATGGGTAAAATATTTGCATAGGATTTGCAGAAAGTATTTGCAAAAATATAATTGATAAAGATTTAATATCTAGAATATATGAAATACTCACATAACTCAATAACAAAAAAGTAAAAGACTCAATTAAAATTGGGCAAAGGACTTAAATAGACATTTCTCCAAGTAATTTATACAAATGTCCAACAGTGACAATAAAGAAATTCAAGATCATTAGTAACTAAAGAAATGCATATCAAAACCACAGTGAGATATCACTTCACATCCACTGGGATGGCTATGAATGAATGAATGGATGGATGGATCAATAAATAAATAATTAAATAAGGAAAATAAGAATTGGTAAGGATATGGGAAAATAAGAACCCATGTATATTACTGGTAGCAATGTAAAATGGTGCAATCATAGTTCCTCAAAAAGCTAAACACAGATAATGGTTAAACATTGATCCAGCAATTCCACTTCTAGGTATATTCTCAAGAGAAATGAAAATAGGTACTCAAACAAATACTTATTTCTAAATACTCATGAAAGCAATAGTCATACTAGCCAATAGGCAGAAACACCCCAAACGTCATCAATGGATGGATGGGTAGCAAATTTTGGTACTAAGACAAAAAACAAAAAAACAAAAACACAACAAATTTTGGTATTTCCATGCAATGGAATATTATTCATCCACAAAATAAATGAAGTGCTGATACATGCTACAAATTGGATGAACCTTGAAAACAGCATGCTAAGGGAAAGAAACCAAGACACAAAAGGTCGTATAATGGATAACTCTTTTTATATGAAATATGCAGAATAGGCAAATCTATAGAGATGATTAGCAGACTAATGGTTAATAGGAGACTAGGGAGTGATTGATTAATGGATATGAGGAGTTCATCTGAGATGATGAACAATTTTGCGACTAGATCCAGTGGCTACATAACACTGCCGATCAACTAAATGCCGCTGAATTGTACACTTTAAATGGTTACTTTTAAGCTCTGTGAATCTCTAATTCAATTAAAAAATTAGAGATCTTGAAGTATGGTTCTGAGTTGACATTTTATTTTGTGATTTTTTTGGTGATTTGATTTTTGTGACTTTAGTTCAAAATATTATCTGCAGATTGAGAAATAATAGCCAGTTTTCAGGGCACCTGGGTGGCTCAGTGGGTTAAGCCTCTGCTTTCAGCTCAGGTCATGATCCCAGGGTCTTGGGATCAAGCCCTGCATCAGGCTCTGTTCATCAGGAAGCCTGCTCCCCCCACCCCCTCTTGCCTCTCTCCTACTTGTGATCTCTGTCTGTCAAATAAATAAATAAAATCTTAAAAAAAAAAATAGCCAGTTTTCCAAGGAAGTAACAACATCCAAAATGACCAACTCAATGACCAATTTAAATGCTGGACTCTGTTTAGATTGAGACAAAGACTAATTTTACCTGTTTTAGACTATGTATAAAATATTTATTTCAGTATTGATCACTAAAATCTATTCAGCTTAAAGATAACTATCTGAAATTTCTCTCTTGTCTGATGCCACTCAAAACAAAAGTGATCTTTTGGGGAAAAAAAAATCTATCTACAACAGATGAGTCTTTTTGTTTTGTTACCACACACTGAGTGTCCAAGAACAATTAGATGTGGGTCAAACTAAAGTATTTGGCCCCATATGGAAGAGAAGATAAAGAGAAAACTGGCCCAACAAGGAAGTATCCTTCTTTAACTCATTTATATCAGGTTTCTTAAGAGCAGCTACTCTGCCTCATTGCTATTTAAAAATTGCTAGTATATGGTACACCTAGGTAGCTCAGTCAGTTAAGCATCTGCCTTCGGGCCAGGTCATGATCCCAAGGTCCAGGGATCTAGTTCCACATCTGCTCCTTGCTCAGCAGGGAGCCTGCTTCTCCCTCTGCATGCTGCTCGCCCCCCCCCAACCCCCGCTTGTGTGTTTACTCTTGTTCTCTTACTCTCTGACAAATAAATAAATAAAATATTTTGAAAAATAGTAAATAAAAACTGCTGGTATTACAATGCCTGGGGATGAGAAAGCACTTCCTAGTATTTATTCGATAAACTGATTAAAATTTTTGCTGAATGAATTTGGGGGAAGGATATTAGTAGAAGGTAGAAGTTCCCTAGTAACTTAATAGAATGTGGGGGTACAGGACTGGAGGATATGGCCCTGTGTCATGTGTTTAAGCATTCCTTTAGCTGATATGATATTTAAGGAACCTATTATAAAAAAGTTTTTTTCTTTTCTACAGGTTTGACCCTCTTCTATGAGGTGCTAATATATGGGCTTGCATCCTCAGTACTATTGCTATTGATACAAATGAGCTTTTGTCCCCCACGAATGACTGCTGGGTACCATTGACCCATTTGTCGGTCCCATTTCTTCCAATGTTCTAGAGGTATCCAAGCTACTGTGTCCTGTGGAAAAGTGAGATTGTTACACTCTTTTCCATTGAGTCATAATCAGATTTCATGGGCTTTAATGTCTGAAAGACATGTTAGTGTTCTAATACTTCACTTTTGGTCACACCACTTCCCCTAACCACTTCTCTCCCTCTTAGCCACAGGACCTTGGGAATTAGATCAGAGAAAATGTTCCAGAGAAAATACACTATTAAATTGGAAATGTCCTTTCTGTGTGACTCCTAAGTGTTTGATTCAAATATAACTGTGCTGATATTTTTTCCTTAATATTTATCCCTAATAAAAGGCCTCTCAGTCCCTCAGCCTAACAGATTTTTCGGGACCACACGGACCATTTCAATAGTGACAAGGCTCAGGAGCCAGTTTCCCTAAAACATCATTCTAATTCAGTAGAGAAATAAAAATACTTGCCCAGGGCATCTTGTAAATTTAATTTTCCAGTAGTTTAAATATAGCAAGTGCTTTTGAGGCTTTACTTATAAAATTGTTTTAGAAATGGGATCTCTTATCAGCTCTAACCTATTATTTTTAGTGTGAATGATTAAAATTGTTAAAGAAAAACTCAGTAAAAAAGAGAATATAAAAAAAGGAAATAAAACAAAGGGGAAAGGACTGAGATATAGTATAATATATAACAAGGAGTCAAAAGAGGTGAAAAGAGCAACCCTAAACTCCAAAATGTCTGTAGAGATCTTTAAGATACACAGATACACACAGACCCAGACCCAGACACACATACACACACTTCTAGAGCAAAGAGTTCATATCTTATGAGAGTTCCAAAAATATCAACTTATCTCAACTTGGCAAAGTGTTTTCCATTTTTGCATGACAAATTGAGGTTTATAAAACTTTTGTACATAGAAATAATTTTACACTTGGTATTTTATCAAATAATTTATCTCAAAAACACCTCTAAAATGAGGGTTTGTCCTTTCTCAATATCCCAATATTCAAAGTTTAATACATTATACACTCTCCATTTTTTGGTATTGTTTTTAGTAATAGTTCAACTTAGCTGAGTACATCTCAAATGGGTAAAATCTACATTGCTCACCTTCTTTGAAGCGAAGTTTAGTCATGTGATTTATTATGATCAATGGTAAATTGAACAAGCAAAAAAATAAGAAAATACCTTTCCTTAAACCCTGGAGATGTCATATCTGCCCTGAACTATTTACACTTTGTTACAAGAAAGAAATAATCTTCTTTCTCTTCTACCATCATTTTCCTTGGGTCTTTGTTACAATAACCAATATCTAACTAATTTAACAGACAATAGCTAGGAGAGTTTTGGAAATTTAGTTTCTGGAATTTAAGAGTCCATGACTACCACACACACAAAAACTGCCTTTTAAAAAATTTGCTATCAGGGGTACTTTAATTTCACAAAAATAAATCAAATACTTTCTTATGTTCTTGGATAAGTAAATGCAGGTCTAGATATAAATGTTGGATACTGAGTTGCTATTATCCATTAGGCATACATTATAACTAATGAAGAATGTTAAAAACACTGTGACCCATAAAGTTTTAAGATATAAAAATTCCCCTATATGACAGGGAAAGTAGAGTTTTCTCTTTGTAATTAGACAGATTATTTACCAAAAAAAAAAATCCCTTTGGGTCTAACATTGAGTCTGGGATTTAGGAGAATGATAGGAAGGATGTGTTCTCTGGAACTGAAAACCTCTGAAGCTCTTTAGTGCAATATGAAGGCACAGGAATTTCTTCCTTTATTAGAGAAGTAAGGCAAGCCCCATGATAGACAGATATTAAAATTTACAAATCCAAATGTAATCATTACAAATGATTCTCTAATTTCCCTCTATGCTATGTTTCTAATGTTTGCAAAGTATTCCATAAAGCTTTATTAAACCCTAGCTTGGTTTCCGAGAAACTTTGGTGTGTTAAGAATGAACTGCCCTTGGGGCGCCTGGGTGGCTCAGTGGGTTAAAGCCTCTGCCTTTGGCTCAGGTCATAATCTCAGGGTCCTGGGATAGAGCCCCGCATCGGGCTCTCTGCTCAGCGGGGAGCCTGCTTCCCCCTCTCTCTCTGCCTGCCTCTCTGCCTACTTGTGATCTCTGTCTGTCAAATAAATAAATAAAATCTTTAAAAAAATGAACTGCACTTAAAGAAAAATGATATTGAGCTAGTAATCAGCTTGAAGATATGAAATATGAGATAATAAAGATGAGTCTACAAAATTCTAGCATAAACAATATTCACAGCACCCACAGATAATGGTAGAACATATAAGCATTACTTGAGACCACCTGGAAGAGCTTGAGGTTGTAAATGACAGGAAGAATGTTGGACTTTCTGCAAAATGAAACAAGAACAGGTGAAGAAAAAAAACATTCACTTGTAAATCAATGTGTAGATGTCTGAACAATTCTTTTTTTTTTTTTTTAAAGATTTTATTTGTTTATTTGACAGAGAGATAGAGAGATAGCAAGAAACGGAACACGAAGCAGGGGGAGTGGAAGAGAGAGAAGCAGACTCCCTGCTGAGGATGGAGCCCAATGCAGGGCTAGATCCCAGGACCCTGGGATCATGACCTGAGCCTTAAGCAGATGCTTAAGGACAGAGCCACCCAGGCATCCCGAAGCTTGAACAATTCTTAAAATAGCATTAGGGTGTTACAAACATAGAAACCAAATTTTCTCCAACTATCCAATGTAATAACCAGTGTTATTTTTTTCTCCCTTTCTTGCTTTTGATCTCTTACTCTCTTTAACAACCTTTTGCTTTCTTTTAAGTTGATTTCGAACAAAATTCTAAACTTTTCTTATATTATACTCTCCTCCATTTTTAATAGTTTATCTTCTTTAGAATCCCATTAGTTTTTTTTTATGTGGATTACAAGCTGTGGATCAGATCAGTGTTGAACAGAGAAAGGATTTACTTTAGGCATGGTAATCCCAGAACAAAGAATATGATCAAGATAGAATGAAAATCTTAACTAAAAGGCATAAATTGTTAAGGATCTGGAGCAGTTTGTGATTGGAAGTCTTCTACTCCTCAACATAGTGGAAGACAATCACTGTCAAGAGCACTGTAAGAAGACTTTCTAAAATAACTTCATTTCGTATTACTTATAGCTAGTCTAAAGGGAACTATGAGCAACAATTTAGATGTATTTATTTTTTAAATGAAGAATATTAAGCTGATGAAAGAGTGTTTACAGAAATAAGTTTCTTAGCAAAAAAGAGTTAAAAATGACTGTAACATATTTAAAATGTGTAGTTTAGTGTTTTGGAATTGTTTTAGATAATTGTTTTGCTACCTTTATTGGTGGAAGCCAAATATTGGGCTACTGTATAGGTGAGGCATTCTAGGTGGTCTACCTTTTAATTAATCAGAGTCATGCTCCATAGCCATATTTTATATTTGCTGGATCGGGCTTTCTACCCCCATCCATTCTTGGCATAAGAGTCTCCTCCCATTTGAGATAACTGGCCAAATCAGAATAGTATATTACAGAGGCATCCTTAGGAAGATGAGAGAATAAAACAAACCTTTTAATAAAATTAAATAGCGTAGAGAAGCACAATCACTCACTATTAACAGGAAAACTATATGTACTAGTCTAGTAAACATTTCATAATTACACCAGAATTAAAATAGTCATTTCTATATATGGCATTTTTTCACTTACAGAGCCTTATGAATATTGCATTCCATTTTCTCATAGGAAAAAGTAGATGAAGCCAACTGATAAGCGCCTATACCAAGGCTGACCTCAGGAAGAGGAAAAGGGCAATTCCAGGGCATTTGTAAGAAGAAAACGAGTGGGTAGAGAGAGAAGAGATGCCGAAATGACTATGTAGAGGGTTCAGAATGGTTAGCACACACTGCAATGGGCAAGTCAATACCCAGTAAAACTCAACTTGAATAAAGGGATCCATAAAAAGGAGGGGAAAAGTTCAAAGCCCACTACACAATGTCATGTAATTCTGATCTCATCTGTCATGGACCTAGATTTCCCTGTCAAAGAAAGCACAATTTACAGGAGCATACTAGATGGCACAAACATACTTTCCATGTCTGGTTATGTCTGGCTTATACGGGAACTAACTTACCAAAAGGCATGTGTTGCATTTGGCCTTTCACACCACCCTTCAAGGACACTTCAGGATTCTCCCAGCTCCATTTCAAATTGGCCTCTAAATTTATTCTTACTCAGAATTCCACAAGCTCCATTCTATGACCTTACCTGTGAAATAGCTACAGGTTGGTTTTTTTTTAAACCAATTCATATAATCTATTTTCTCACACAGTCTGTCTAAAAAATACATTTTTTCTTCTCTCGACATTAAAATTTTACAAATCTTTTTGATCTTTAAGAGATACAGACATTTATCAAGTGTAAGGCAATATCTTAGGCATTATTGATAGAATTAACCTTTATTCCTTTATTCTATTACTGGCTCTTTCTACCTATTTTGATTATAATTCAATTCCATTTAAATCATTCATTAATTTTGAGACTGTAATTTTAGGAAATTGTTTCTGATCATCAAAGATCATGGCATATCTTTTCATTTGTTATGTTCTTATTATTTATTCTTTAAGATACTATATGCATTTTTCATGTAAGACCTAGAAATGTTATTATGATGTTTCTAAGAATTTAATTTTGTAATTTATTTTATTAAGTATTCATTATTACAAATATCTGACTCATAGAGTTGTTGCTAGAATTTTATGAGGTAAATTTATCAACTATTGAAACCAGTAAGTGGCACAAACTACCATGAAAATGTAAATCAAACAATATGATCCCATCATCAATTTGTAGCTGTAATAAATTATCCTCATCAATTTTTCAATAGAGAATGATTTATGATATGAACCCTACATGAATGGAGTATACAGCTGGATATTTATGCTAATATTAAGAATTTTGTGTCAATATTTACATATACTTCACATAAAATTTCTTTCCTTTTTCTTTTTTGGTAATAACTTTATGAGGTCTTAGTGTTTAGTTTGGGCTGGCTTCAAAATTACATTGGGGAGATTTTTATCTTTTATGGTCTGTAATTTTTGAACAACATTGGAATTAACCACTCTTTAAAAGTCAGTTGATCCCAGCTCTGAAACCATCTTTTCCAAGGGCATTTTTTAAATGGTAAAGCTTTAGTCACCTTTTCGGTATCTCTAGTGGGCTATTCAAGGGTTCTTACTCTTGGATGAGTTTGTTTTGCCAGAAAAGTAGCCATTGTCCCTTAGTGTTCAAATATGTGGTCAAGGTCTTAAATGCAGTATTCTCTCAGAAATTTTTGAATGCTACACACGTCAGTTATTACTCTTTTCTATTTTTTGTAAAGCTTTTATCTGTTTGACAGAGAGATATAGAGAGAGCACAAGTAGGCAGAGTGGCAGGCAGAGGGAGAGAGAGAAGCAGGCTCCCCAGGAGCAGGGAGCCTGATGCAGGGTTCATCCCAGTATCCGGAGATCATGACCTAAGCTGCAGCAGGCAGACACTTAACTGACTGAGCCACCCAGGCACTTGGCTACTCTTTTCTACTTTTAATCTCTGTAAATACATTATCTCTAATTTCCAGTCAAATTTGCAAGACAAGACTTTTTTTGTGATTTTCAACTTTTTAATGAGCCAGACTAAGGATATACTTTTTTTTTTAAAGATTTTATTTATTTATTTCACAGACAGAGATCACAGGTAGGCAGAGAGGCAGGCAGAGAGAGAGGAGGAAGCAGGCTCCCCGCTGAGCAGAGAGCCCGATGTGGGGACCAATCCCAGGACCCTGGGATCATGACCTGAGCAGAAGGCAGAGGCTTTAACCCACTGAGCCACCCAGGTGCCCCGGGATTTACTTTTAATTCTATTGATTTTAGCTTCATTAATTATCTCTTCATATCTTTGTTTTTCTAAAACCTTACATTGAGTGACTGGTTATTTCATATTCAATTTTCTCTCAGAGTATATATAGCTTTGATTATGTCTCATTGATTTTGGTATGAAGAATGTGGGTTTCTCTTAAGTCCCTTCATATTCTTATCCCTGTCATAATGAGATACAGTATAGGCAAATTCTTCATCATTATTTTCCAGCTTATGAATTCACATTATGACTGTGTCCTGTGGAGCACTTATCTTGTTTATTTCATGGTTTATTTCCATGGACATGGGTTTCATTTGATTCTATTCTATTCAATAAATTTTATTGAGGTATTTTTAAAGAAAAATGTTGCCTTGTCTTATCTCTTCAAATAATTACAACACATTTATTTTTGAGTTAAGATTAGTTTTTTCTACATTACTTTTACTTAATAAGATTTGTGTTTTGCTTGAAAATGTTGGTTTTCTCTCTCTCTCTTTTTTATTTATTTATTTTTTTTAATTTTTTTTTTTTTTTTTTTTAAGTAAGCTCTATACCCAGCATGGGGCTTGAACTTATGACTCTGAGATCAAGAGTCAAATGTCTACTGACTGAGCCAGCCAGTCACCCCTTCTTTTTCATAATGTTTTAAATACTGGTATGCTGAAATTTTTTGAGTGAAAGATTTGTTTTTATTATTTTTGTTTTCTGTTTGTTTTTAAATCTCATTGTTCATCTCTCTGTTTTGCAGTTGCCGTCTCCTGGCCTTCCAGATTCTGGGTCTACAAAAAACTTTCATAATCTCTTTAGAATTACTGCATTGTAGTGATTTGGAGTTATTACAGATGACATCACTAAGGCTGTATTAAGTATTGTGCTTGGCATCCTACATTAGCAGGTTGCATGGTGTTGCACAATTCTCTGCTCTTAGTGCCGGCAGTTCTTGGTCATGCTGCTTCCAAGAATGAAGAGGTAGAACAGATAAAAAGTGGTGGGCAGCCAAGCAAAGTTTATTGAGCAGGAGTATGGGGCCACGGTGGGGGAAGGGTTGCCCTTGGAGTTTCTAAGTTTAGGGGGTTTTATGAGCTCTTTAGCCCAACTATCTTAAGCAATCAGGGTGTGCTGAGTTGTGCCAGTCAGGGATTTGGTCACATATCTGTTTACCTATTAGGTTAATGTCAATGTGCTAATGGTCTTTTTTTATTGATATGTGGGGGCCTATGTCTTAACTTCCCCTTGCCCATGATACTGACAAATGCTTTGTGGTTGATTGCCTTATTTTAGGATGTTTTGCAGAAGTCATTTCTGCAAAGGCTGCAAAGCAGAATTCTAGTGTGCTCCTATCTAAGCTACAAGACAGGATGTCAGTGCTATTTTAATCTTAGTTGTCCTGACTCCATATTTTCTTGCTGGGGACCCTGGCCCTGACTACCTAACTGTCCAGCTAACTCCTAACCATTAAAACAGAGGTCAAAAGATGGAGGGGAGAGGTGTACTAGCTCTGGCTTTACATGGTGAACCTGCGTCCAGTACCTTGTCATTTGACAATTTTGAACCCTCTTTATCTTGTAGAAATCAAAATTTACTGCCTCCCACACATGATTCCACACACAGAACCCACCATATTAACTTTCTGTTTTATTTCTTACCCAGACACGTTAGCTACGTATGATCATATTGGTTCTTGTTTTTTGTTTTTTGTGTTTTTTTTGTTTTTTTTTCTTTTTCTATTTTAAATCTTCCATGTCATCACTATATCTTTAAAGAACGGCAGAAGTATGAACTCTCTGTATCAGTTTTACTGAAAGCTTTTTTGTTTGTTTGGTTCAATTATAATAGCAAATAAACAATCTATTCCTCAAAGGTTGGTAAACATGTTCACATGTGCTCCACTTCCAAAAAAGAAAGCACTATGTTGGACTTTTACCTTGATATAAGGAGCTTTTACTGTATTTAAATTTACTTTTGTTAAAAAGAAAAGAACCAAGAAAAAAAAAAAAGAAAAGAAAAGAAAAGAACCGCAGGCTGAAAATGGAATCACTTAGGCCAGGTCACCAAGCCAGGGTTTAACCTAAAGACAGTTTCAACCTCTCCCAGAATTTTAGTTTTAACCTGTCAATCAGGAATTTTCTAACCAGCAACAATGAGGTAATCTGTCACATGGACCCTCTCAATTCCACAAAGGAAGATGAAATTCATCTGCATGATAAGAGCCCTGCTCTTCCCCCTAAGGGAAAGTGACTTTGCCTGACAAAGTCCTCTTTCCTTTTGCTAATAACTTCCTTGCCCTGCTCTTCAAAACCTTCCATTTTGTACAACTCCTCAGAGCTACCCTCTGTTTGCTAGAAGAGGCGCTGCCCAATTTGATTCATGAATTCCTTTAAAAAAGCCAATTAGATCTTCAAATTTACTTAAGTGAATTTTTGTCCTTTAACAGTTCACATTATTGCTATAGTTTAGTTTCTAATTTTTCTCAGGTTATATTTGAAATTCTTACTTTTATGGAAAATCACTCCACAGATTTTAAGATTTACATTTTATATTGATATATTTTTTAAAGATTTTATTTATTCATTTGACAGACAGAGATCACAAGTAGGCAGAGAGGCAGGCAGAGAGAGGAGGAAGCAGGCTCCCTGCTGAGCAGAGAGCCTGATGCTGGGCTTGATCCCAGGACCCTGGGATCATGACCTGAGCCAAAGGCAGAGGCTTTAACCCACTGAGCCACCCAGGTGCCCCTATTGATATATTTTTTATTCAACTTATTTTTTTTTAAGATTTTATTTATTTATTTGAGAGAGAACGAGAGAGCATGCAAGCAGGGGGAGCCACAGAGGGAGAGAGAAAAGCAGGTTCCCCCTTAGCAAGAAGCCTGATGAGGGGGCTCCAAACCAGGACCCTTGGGATCATGACCCAAGTTGAAGGCAGAATTTTAACCAATTGAGCCAGCCAGGTGCCCTATCTTTCTTACTGTCTTTAAGCTAGGACATCAGTCTTCTACTTCACTCTATCTGTATTCTTCTTAAGCAGTTGTGGAGAGAGATAAAGTGCTTTTCTAGAGTGGCTGGGTCTAGATTGCTTTTAACTCAAAATAATCTTTATGCCAAAGTGACCTATCTTAGGGCGACCTGCCTTTGACCCGTCCAGAAGCAAAGTAAAAAAATATATCTGGGCTGTCATTTGGAGCTGAGAAACATTGTACATTCACTTTCTTTAATTCTCAAAAACATCTAATTAAATAAAAGAGTTTTTAGATATTTTCAGATCATGTCATGTCCTTTAATTATAATCATCATGATCAAAATAAAATAAAGCATTCAATTTATTTGTTTGTTGTCCATACATAACAAAGCACCAAGATTCACGCAGATAGCCTAACATTTCTAAGCCAAAAGAACATGTATTCACACTTGACAGTGTTTTTGAATGTATGTGTTTAGGAAATTTGAAAATTCTACAACCTAGAGCATGCATTCTTATTTTTAATAATTTATTTCATAAAAGTTAACTTTTTTGAAAGAAAATTTTCTATTAAATAGTGCATGCCTTGATATTTTAAAAAATCTTATATATTTATGTATCTGTAACTAACAGTTCAAGTTATTAGACTATACCACATAGAATCACTGTCTTTATCTGGCTGCTTCTTTGTAATCCTACTTTAAAGTACTAAAAAAACGTATTAGCTGAAAAGATTCATAATGTTTTCAACTTTGGGCTGCCAAATTTTGTCAAATAATTTGAGATCTTTTCGATGTAAGAAGACTGAAGTTGGAAAATAGATCTCAGTGTCCTTTATTGGGAATGTTCCTATTTATAAAAGTTTCTGTGATTTTCTCTCAAGGCTATGTAAAAGTGAAGTGAAAGTGATTGTGAAGATAGAGTCGAGTCTTAGTAGATATGAAATTGAAATTGAGAATGAGATTGAAAACATGTTTTATTTTGTTTTGAGAGAAGCAGAATCTAGGAATATATACTAAGGCACATAGTGGCAAATAAAATAGTATTAAAAGATGCTATGAATAATCATATTTATACAATTATATAAGAATGGAGAAACAAAGTCTCAGAAACATATAGCCCAATAAATAGATTTGAAGGCAAGATGGACATCTATGTAGTACCAGATACATATTATGGAAGGTGTAATGTTGATTCAGGAAATATACCAGGCTATTGGGACCAATCCTCCTGCTGACATCAACTTAAAACGCAGGATTTAAAAAAAAATCTTAAATGCGTAGCCAGAGATGAGAAGGTAGTAAGTAATTATTATGATATAATCTAAGATAAGTAAGATTTCCGATAAATCAACTCTATCAGTTTTGATACATTTTGTGAGATACAAAAAAAACTAGCCTAGAACTCTAAAAGTGTACCCACTATTCTTTCAAAACACACACCCCCAAAGACTGGAAAGAGATTTTCTATGTTGTTGAATAAAGGAAAATATGTTCCAGAGAAACTGGAGCCAAAAGCTGGCCCTCCCAGTCCCAATTTACGATACCTATGGGAGCCAATTAAAACTTCCAGTTATATACTTAGATTAAATTGATACCTGACTGAATATGGCCCTATTTACTTGGCAAAAACAAGTGCATTCTCTCTGAGAAAACAAATACCTTTATCCCAGTTTCCCCCAAAAGTCCTACAAATATTTTTAGCACTCTAAAAAAAAATCTATGAATGCACATAAACATGGAACCATAACAAAACCAGCAGTAATAAAATAATAACAGACAACAGAAGCAATATGATGTATTTTTCAGAGATTTGGATTACCAATCACAGCTTAACTTAGAAAAATAAATCATTCTCTACTTAAAAGAAATAGGATACTATGGTACTTCAGCTCCTAGATGAGAAAAAGAATCAAATAGTATTTCTACGACATTCAAAAGACTAATGAAAGTTAAAACAAAAAACAGCCACATATAGACATAGCTAAGGAGGCACTTGGAAAACTGAAGAACAGGTTGGAACCAGTTACCCAGACATCAGAGAGAGACAAGTAGAAAATAAGGAAGAAATGTTAAGAAATATGGACCAGAGAGTTTATTATTATCTTTTTTAATATTGGAAATGTTGAAGGGAAGACACTAGGACAAAGGCAATTGCTTCAGGATATAATGAGAAGAAACAATGACCAGAAACTGAGTTTGTTATAATCAAATAATTACTAAGGAAAATTACAGTGTCTGTCTTAGATAGAAGGAAAATAATCACAGAGAGAAGAAACTTAAGACATCTCAGGTAGAAGGCATGGAATACAAAAGGAAATGGATAAAAATCTGGTAAACATGAAGGGTACATTTATCAATGGAAATACACTTCAGAGTTAAAAATAGTAAGTGTGTTAATATGTATTAGAGAAGGTACATACAACTTGAGTGGAAGGCAAACTGAGTTAAATTGCTCAGCAATTATTACTGTTCAGGAGATAAAGCTGCTGATTGACTATGATGTTGATAATTTTAAAAGTCATGGTGTGATTTTTAGAGTAATTATTAAAAGAACAGGAATAGCTTTCATAACTTCAAAACACATAAAAAGAAAAAACTGAATCAAAAAATAATCAATTTGAAAGAAGATAAGGAGGTAGAGAAAAAGAAGCAAAGAATTAGGTGAGACAAAAAAGAAAACACAAAATGTGCTTCAAATTCACTGTTTTCTACTTTAGATTCCATTATTACCTTTTTCCATATATTTCAGGTTTGTTTTATTGTTCTCATTTTAATCTCTTGAGTGAAACATACAATCTTTCACTTTAGTACATTCTTGCTAATTAGTAAAGAAAAAAGTGTTACTTTGAAGAAATGATTATTTTCTAAGAAATCTAATTATGGTTTCGATTTTTCTTATTTTGTCAGTTATTTGTTATTACTGTTCTAAAGTTTTCCCCGATGAATATTTTATTAACTGCAAGGTTAAAGTTATATTACATTCTAGAAAATACCTTGTATGGTTTCTGCTTCTTATAATGTATTGACTTTTTTCATAACCAAATATGAAATACATTTTATAAAAGTTCTAGAACAAGCTTTGCACTACATACGGTATGAATTTTAAATACTGTCATTATCACTGCGATGTAATTGAACTTACTAATTCTATTATTGAAATTGTGAGCAACATACAACTGAATCCCACCTCTGTTCTCATTTGCTTTCTCCTTGATTCCTATTCATTTAAAATAAAACAACATTTACATATTTATATGTGCTTTTATGATTTACAGAAAGATTTTTGGTTTTTCTATTTTTCATGAGTTGTTTACTTCATTAATTTCACCAAACCTATTTTGAGAGAAGATTTAATAAGTGGTAAGCCTGTTATTAAAGTTTAATAACCTGCTTAACATGACTCCTAACAAAGGAGGACAGAGTAAAACAGAGTATTACTAATTAAGCCAAGTGTGTGGGGTACCTCCCATGCCCCTCTAGAGATGCAGTCCACTCTACCCTGCACTCTGAGAGGCTGACTGTGTGCACTCCCTGTACCTCTCTTTTCTCCCCCACACCACTTGGTTGCAGAAAATAATCAGACCTGCGGGAGACCAAGTGACACTCAGAGAAGTAGAACTCGGATTTATTTTACTCCAGTGGACCCAGATCAGCTCGTGCTCCAGGGGCAGTGGGGGTTTTAGGGCTTTTATAAGGGAATGGAGGCAGTCAGGTTCCAAGGGCTATGCTGACTGCTGGTAGGTGGGTTTAAACTGGGGGGGAAGGGATGCGTTAGGAGGAATGGTAGTGCAGAGAGCCTGTGATGGCTGGTAATCTCTTGCTCCCCATAGGGCTTCTGGTTATCTCTAGTTTATTGTTAGTAACTTTCCATCTTCTGGGGCCTCCTAGCCTGGACCTGCTCTGGATAATTTTCCTTTTCCACTTCAGATCATGCCTGCCCAGTTGGAAGTACCAAATGGACATCAGACAAAGGAACAAAGTGAAATGGAAGGTGTCCTTCAGGGTTGCTTCCAGGTGGCTCCATCCTGCTGGAAGGGTCACAGTTAGTCTCCAAGTAGCCTTCCCTTCTTCCCTTGAGGCTGGAGAGTGTTTATTTTGAAGGGCTATTCCCAGCACAGTGTCACTACAATACCCTTGGAGGTTTCTTCACACCATGACCACAGCTTTTGCACATAGCACCTTTAAAAACAGAATTTCTATTCAAACCTCAGATGTACCATCTGTTTCTGGCTGGGACTGTTGGATATACCAAGACATTTTCCTGCAAACCACTGGGCCTCATGGAAATTGTATGAGTCTTAGCCATTAGTTTCTTGGTAATCAATCAGTTCCACTTTTGCTGAGAAGACTTTTTGGGTTTTTTTTTTTTTTAGATTTTTATTTATTTATTTGACAGACAGAGATCACAAGCAGGCAGAGAGGCAGGCAGAGAGAGAGGGGGAAGCAGTTTCCCCGCTGAGTAGAGAGCCCGATGTGGGGCTCGATACCAGGACCCTGAGATCATGACCTTAGCTGAAGGCAGAGGCTTAAGCCACTGAGCCACCCAGGTGCCTGAGAAGACATTTGATTCAAACCCACCATCTGGGGCTTTCTTTTTAGTATGGGGAATTAAATAGTTACTCCCACCTTTCGATGGATTCTAAATTTGAGTATTACCATTATCTCAAACACATATATTTTCTAAACAATTTGAATTCTTTTTAATGGTGTTCCTGTGTTAAATTATAGGAAAATTTTTTAAAAAAGGAAGTAAAGTTCTTGTATAGCAAAGATCAACATTTTAGCAAAGTTTGAGGAAAGAGATTTGCCATTTAAGGCCTCCAATTAAGTAATCAGAAAGAATAAGATGGGGGAAATAATGGGTTAAGAGAAAAGAAATCAATGGGAGAGAAATAAAAAAGCTTCCAAGTATTGAAGGAAAGGAAGAACTTGTTAATACAAGATAATAAAAGTCCATAGAAAGAACTGCCGAGGATGGATAGCTGCTTTTAACAAAGTGAATGATTTAAAGCATGAAAGGGAAGAGATTAATTTTTTTCAAGGGCAAAATCATTAATATTCACAACTTATAATGAAATGAGCACACGGCAGCTCAACTAATTATGAGTAGGACTGATTCTGATTGGAAAAATGGTTTTTTATTAGATAATTTAGAAACAAATAAGTTACCCATGTACTGATAAGTAAAAGATACACCAAGGACTCCCTGCTCTGATTTTAAAAACAAAAGAGATTTCCTTTTAGAACCCATATTTATAGGCTTTATGCTTCACAAACACTTTCAGGAATTTACATTTAAAGGGGAATCTAAGAAACTGGAAAAAAATGACAAGTGTTTTGGTTTTCATTATTTTTTTCTTTTTTTATATATAGTAGAAAGGCAATTTGATTATTTCATGTAGTTTTAAATCTAGGATAAATGAGATAATACATGCATATGAAATTAGCAATCTGAAATTCAGTATTTTCAAAATATATTATATTCAAAATATATTATATGTTTTAGTGAACATAACAGACACTTTAAAAAGTACTTTTTCTTAAATAGTTATAAGGACTTCTATTTGACAACATCTCCAGTATTGGAATAAACCAGCCTGAAACAGAAACAGCTCTATGTTTACCATCCTCATCTTGGGCCACCGAGAACCAGGAGACCAACATTTATTGTTCAATCACACATCCATTTCATTGATAAACAGGGCGATTTCTGTGGATCAAGTCTGTATATTAGATATTTCAAATCGTTCTCCTTAAAACATTTAGAGAAAATACACTCTGACCACATTAAATTAAAAAGTATGTCTCGGAGCACCTGGGTGGCTCAGTGGGTTAAGCCTCTGCCTTCAGCTCAGTTCATGATCTCAGGGTCCTGGGATCTAGCCCCGCATGGGGCTCTCTGCTCAGCGGGGAGCCTGCTTCCTTCCCTCTCTCTGCCTGCCTCTCTGCCTACTTGTGATCTCTCTCTCTCTGTCAAATAAATAAATAAAATCTTAAAAAAAAAAAGTATGTCTCTAACGATGGCCAGCTTACAACAATTGAAGGAACTTGTTGAGGTAATTAAGAACAATTACACGACATTTTAACCGATTTCTAGATAGCAGCTAGCAAGGATCATTTGTCTCTGAAAAATCTAGGCACCTGCATGCAAAGGTGTCTATTGTGGAGGTGTGTGTGGGTGCACACCCTCATTTGGGCATACTTGCAGACCTGTGGCCTGAATTACAGGAGGAAGGGACTAATAGAAAGACATGTGATTCTAGAAGACACACAATGAAAAGCAAGGTTCTGAAATCAAAATGGGAAAATGTCGGTATGCTGGCGTCGGGGCTGGGGCAGGGAATAAATGACCTTTCTTGTATGTTGGACTCTTAAATGCAGACAGGGATGTATCGTGCTTTGGTTACATCATTATTATTATTACAAATTGTAGTTTTAACATCAGCCATGCGGTCTATTTTGATTGTGTTCCCCTTTTTGTATTCTTTTGTATTTTTCTAGTGTTCACAAAAGCTTAGCATATTTTCACTTAGCTGTGTAAGCGTTCCAGGTAGGTTTTCTCCCAACTTTCAGTGGTCATAAAATTTTTCTCAAAATTATCAAAAGTACAAATCTGACTGATTTATTTTCTGGTAGCATGAGTCCTGGAGTTACCAACCTTCCTGCTCCAAACAATATCAGTAGCTCCTGAGGTCGGTCTCATACATGTCTTTTTGGGGTTTATGTTGCCATTATTCAAGAAAATCCCTTTGTCATTTTTCTCTGCATGTGTGTTATCCTCCCAAGTCTTAGTCATACCTTGATTTCATGCCAAACTGGCCTCCAGAGGGGTTATACCATTTTACATTCCTACCAACAATATGTTTCTCAGCATTCTCACCAGCATTTGGTGTCATCGGTATGGTTTTAATTATTATTTTAGCTATTCTTTTTTTTTTTTTTTTAAATATTTTATTTATTTATTTGACAGACAGAGATTACAAGTAGGCAAGAGAGGCAGGCAGGGAGAGAGAGGAGGAAGCAGGCTCTCCGTGGAGCAGAGAGCCCGATGCGGGGCTCGATCCCAGGACCCTGGGATCATGACCTGAGCTGAAAGCAGAGGCTTTAACCCACTGAGCCACCCAGGCGCCCCTATTTTAGCTATTCTAATAGGTGAGTAGTGATATCTCATTATGGTCTTAGTTTGCATTTACTTAATGGCTAATTATGTTGAACATCTTTTCATGTGCTCATTTGCTATCAGTATGTTCTCTAGTAAAATGTCTGTTCATGTATATTGCCTATTTTTTATTTGGATTTCTTTTTCCTTTTGAGTTTTTAGGGTTTATTAGATACTCTAGATTATTAGTCTTTTGTCTTATATGTAGTTTGCAAATATTTTCTCCCAGTCTCTGGCTTGTCTTTTCATCCTCTTCAAAGGATCTTTTGTAGAACCAAACTCTTTTTTTTTTTTTTAATTTATTTATTTGTCAGAGAGAGAGGGAGAGAGAGAGAGCACAGACAGACAGAGTGGCAGGCAGAGGCAGAGGGAGAAGCAGGCTCCCTGCCAAGCAAGGAGCCCGATGTGGGACTCGATCCCAGGATGCTGGAATCATGACCTGAGCCGAAGGCAGCTGCTTAACCAACTGAGCCACCCAGACATCCCAGAACCAAACTCTTTTTTTAGCTGATAGATTTTCATTTAAAAGTATATAGATTCCAGTTTCTCTTTAGTGTAGTAAGACATGGCAACACTGGGCCATGACTATGCCCGGCACCAACAGAAACATTAACTCACATCTGCCCCAGATACAAGAAAAGAGGAGAGTGGTCCCCTTCATGACAATCCTAAGTCGTACTTGGATCCTAATGGCTTATTTCGGTTCACAACCCTAAATCTTGCAATTTACATGGTCTGTACATAGAAAGCAAAGAAATTGATCAAATATTTTTGTTCATAATATCACTATTAGACGTTATCATATGAATTAAAATGAGCTTTATTAATTCTGAAATAAGAGAAAATAAATAATAAAGAGAAAAAGAATATGTTTAAATATCTAAAGATTTTTCATCCAGGCCACTCAGTAAAAGTTTTAACATTACCTAGTATACTACCACAATTACTGTTTTTTAAAATCTGTTTTCATTTATATCATTATTGTTATTTAATCTCTTACATTGTTATTTGGTGTTGATGTTTTTTAAATCCATTACTCCTATTCAGTGGTTTTTCCAGAAGTCAACATAAGTATATTCAATTTTCCATATTTAACAAAAAATGTCCAAGTCCTCTTCTATTTACTTTAATCTGGCTTTTATCAACACTACTTAAGCTGATTTTTTTTTAATCACCAATAAACTACCCATTTCCAAATCTAATAGACAATTCTTTGCTTCCAATTCCCTCAAATTTCTGGTGATATTTAATACAATTGACTATTATTTTCCCTCTTGAAGTTTATACTTTACTTACGTGACTTTTTTTTTTTTTTTTTCAATTTTCTTGCTGACTCCTACTCTAAATACTGTTGAACTGTTCTTTAGGAAATATTCTGCTCCCTATTCTTTTCGTTTTCTTTGGAGATCTAATTCACATCAACTTGCAGCAAGTACAATAGTGATGACTCAAATCTCCAGCCCCATACCTCTTCTCTGAGCTCTGAATTTACCTGATATCTCCAAATTGTATTACCTGAAAGTGCTTAATGATACTCTTTTATCTTCCATTTGCCGTCATCCCAGTCAATAGACTTCAGCTCTCAAATCTAAAACCTGACAATCCTGATTCCTCTCTCTCTGTTAACTCCCACATTCAATTCATCAGCAAGTTCTACTGGAGCTGTTTCTAAATACATAACTTAAGTCTATTCATCTCTTACCCAGGTACTTGTAAGCTATTGCCAAATACTTATTATGGTTCCCTCTTTCTCTCAGACCCAAAATTCATTTCTTCCATAATAGCATATGTGTTCCTAAAATGTCCCTTAACATGACTTACAAGACAGAATGATTTACCTAATCTTTAGCTAGCCCCCCAAACTTATCTCCTTTGTGCCTTAATTTTTAGGCACATTTACCTTCATTTTGGCTCTTAAAGATGACAGAGTATCTTCTGTCTATATATGGACTTTATTTCTTCTATTTTGTTTATAATTATCTTTTCCTCATTATTAGAAGGACAACAATCATTTTATCTTTCCAAGATTAAGTGCTGTCAGTCATAGAAACTACTTCCAAACATCTCTTTTTTAACTTTATGGCATTTATCATAACATAATCATTCTATTAATATGATGGTTAATGAAAAACTTTTCCAGTTACAGGTCCATTGATGAAAGAATATTGTCTGCCTAATACCTCATTGATTTTTCAACAATTAGCCCATTGCTTAACTTACAGTAAGTTCTTTTCAATATCAATTTAATGAAAATAGCACTGTTTTGTCACAGATGAATGTGACCTTTTATAATATCATATTCTGTATTCTAGCTATTAAAGAGTAAATCCATGTGATCCTAACATTATTTTTTGGTAATACCACTCCTCATTAAATAGCCTCTAAGTAGAGGGAAGTCATAACTGACAATATAAAATTATGGCTTGAGCTTTCATTGATCTGTGCTTGTGTTAAACTATTCATTGGCCCAAAGAGCCATAACTAGAAACCAATAGTAATTGAGAACAAATTTATAAATGTTTATGTCTAGAAAGGAAAACAAACAATGTCTTGGAAAACTTGGCCTAGCACACTCAAGTCTACTATGTACCATTGTATAGTGTCTCTAGAGATAGCAAATTATTATTGTTTTCTTTGTGGAAGAAAACTTCACTAAAGTTCACAGATTTAATTCTCGCAATTATTGTCTTTCAGTAGTGACTCTGAAAATGTAAAGAAGGTACTATTTTGAGGCATCACTTGGAATCATACCCATCAAGTTGGAATGTAGCCTACAGAATCTCTTATAGGTGAACAAATTCTAATAATCTTTTAAGATCATCTTATTATCTTTCTTAATATCCAGTCTCTGCATGCATATGAATTTTATTATCTACACATCAATAAATATTTTATCATCTTTAGGATCATTCTTTGGAAGAATCACTTTTTCATGTTATCAATATCTAGTATTTAGTACGATAATGGTTTGGAGCAGAGGAAAACTATGGCCCAAGGGCCAAATCTGGTTCACTGCCTGTAAATTTTCATTAGAGAAGAATGCACTCTCATTTGTTTTTATAATCTCCATGGTGGCTTTGGTGTTACAACAGCAGAATTGAACACTTAACAACAGAAATTGCATCGCTCATAACATCTATAACACTCTCTGGCCCTTTGCAAAAAATGTTTGCTAATCCCTGGTTTACAATACTAGCCAGGTACCTCACTTGTTTGTGCTTCGGTTTCTTGGGCTTTACTAAGGGGTTGGGCTATGTGAACTCCGAAGTCTCTGCCACCTCATATTCCTTGATCTTATGGTTACTGGTTTAGCTGTGTCTGGCTTTATAGATCCAGACTACATTAACATTCTTGTCAACAGTATAAATTTATTTTTTCTGCTTTTTCCTTTTCTACTATGACACATTAAATAAATATGGTCTTCTTTGCCGAACAAATATTAACTGCAAGAGGAATAAAGAATCAATATTTTCTGTCTCCATTTTTCATTTTTCACAGAAAGGTAAGAGGGACATCTCAGGTGAAGACAGTGAGTCAAAATTCAGGACATAATAGCTGGCCTACAGTTTTTGTTTATTTTCTTATCTTTAACATCTTTGGCAAAACAGACTGCAATCAAGATGGCACTCAATATCAATATCTATTTATTTTATTTCAGTCTGTAAAGAAATTGTCCTGTTCATCATAGGTAATATATTTTAGTTATGTAAGTATAGAAATTGCTTCTAGCAAACCTGTTTCTAAGAGGTGAAATTTTATATACACAGAGTGACAGATTAATGAAGAGGACCAGTGATAAAATGGAAGGAACACTTATAAGATTTCTATATAGAATGTTTGTAAATAAAAGGGTCTTGAAATTCATGACAATGCAAAAATGGAACACCAAATTACCGATTTTCAACTTTTTTTTCCTTTGCACACTTAATTTTCAAGACAATAAAATCACCCATTAAATTATGATGAAGGAGACTATATTAAAATAATTCTCCATAGTTTATATACATGTGACCCTAAAACAGTTGCTTCTTTGTTTTGTTTTAAATAGTACTGAATGAATGGTTTGAAATCTGGCTTGATTAGATCTGATAGCTGTGGTTCTATAGCCCCATTTAAGAACATGTAAAGACATGTCGATCCATGAGGGAACAGCTACACCTCAACAAAGAGCCAAAAGTCAGAACAAAGATTTCTTAAGGTGAAGTTTAAAAAAAAAACAAACAAAACAACAACAACAAAACAGTTTCTTTAGTGTATAGGGAAAAAAGAAGTAACTTTTCTTACTAGCAACTGATTCAGCATGTTTTTTGACACTCTTTAAAACAAAGTTTTAACTGCTTTTTATAGGGGCAAGAAATGTACTCTAAAAATCTTACTTCTGTGATATGCAAGAGTTAGAGCAGCTACCTTCAAATAGGACGGGTTTCCACTAGGAAGACACTGACTTAACAGAAATGCTACTCAGACTTGTTTGATTCAGTGTTGCTTTTTGCTCTTCTCACGGTGACTATTTTTTTTTAAAGATTTTATTTATTCATTTGACAGACAGAGATCACAAGTAGGCAGAGAGGCAGGCAGAGAGAGGGGGGGAAGCAGTTTCCCCACTGAGTAGAGAGCCCGATGTGGGGCTCGATCCCAGGACCCTGAGATCACGACCTGAGCCGAAGGCAGAGGCTTAACCCACTGAGCCACCCAGGCACCCCTCATGGTGACTATTTTATCTAGTCTCTTCGCTTATTCTTGGATGAACAATGTTTTCTCTGACAAGCTTTGGATTCCTCTAAGAGATTGGAATGATTTAGTGCAGAAGAGATTGGTACTTTGCTGCCCTTAAGAAAGGAAGATGCAGATGTGAATGACCTTAAAGGTCTTTGTCCAAATCAGCTTCTTTCCCCCCTCCTTCCTTTACTGCAGGAGGAAAATCAGTCATGTCTACACAAATCCCAATTCCATTAACCTTTCAGCTACTGCTGAGACATAGTTGTACTAAGGTCCCTAACATTATATATGTCAAGAATTGGCTGGCATGTCCTTTATAAGTCTCTTCTGTAATATCTTGACTATTTCAGGTACTTCATAGTTCACTTACCTCAGAATATTAAAGTGTGGTACAATTTTTATTCCTGGAATTAATTCCTGAACTTGAGGCTCACTGGAGGGGTGAAAAGGAACAAAACACACACTCTCTCTCACACACACTTTATTTTTAGTTCATTTATGTTCTGTTCTTATAAATTCTCTATGTTGCAAATTCATAGGAAGACAATAAACAGGAGGGACTACTACTCCTGAAGTCTCTCTTGGAAATGTGTAAATTGAGTCCTAATATTGCACAGCATATTACAGCAAGTATGAATGAAGACTCTAGAGATCATACTGATTAGTTCCTATCTGAGCCTCATTTTTTATAAAATATGTTAGTTTGGGAAAATTACTATTTTTTAAAGATTTTATTTATTTATTTGACAGACAGAGATCACAAGTAGGCAGAGAGGCAGGCAGAGAGAGAGGAGGAATCAGGTTTCCTGCTGAGCAGAGAGCCCGACTCCGGGCTCCATCCCAGGACCTTGGGATCATGACCAGAGTCGAAGGCAAAGGCTTTAACCCACTGAGCCACACAGGTGCCCCAAGTTTGGGAAAATTAACTAACTTTTCCATGCATCAGTTTCGTCAAATATGGCAAATGGGACTAAACATGACTAATACAGTTATTGTGATGACTGAAATACTAATACTAGAAATACTAACCGCTCATTAAATTGCTCGCTGTGTTATATTTAAGTATGGATTATTAATAATAAAAAAGACTGATAAAGTTAATATAACTTATTCTTTTTTTTTTAAATTTTTATTTATTTATTTATTTGTCAGAGAGAGAGGGAGAGAGAGAGAGCGAGCACAGGCAGAGGCAGAGGCAGAGGGAGAAGCAGGCTCCCTGCTGAGCAAGGAGCCCAATGTGGGACTTGATCCCAGGATGCTGGGATCATGACCTGAGCCAAAGGCAGCTGCTTAACCAACTGAGCCACCCAGGCGTCCCTATAACTTATTCTTAATAATGGGTAATAAATACCAATTCTAAAAGGATAAAAAGTAAATAGACTAGAATCCAAAAGACAAGATTTTTGAGACTACTCCAAAGTTAATAATATTTCTTAAAATTATATTAACCATTTTGAATCTGATAATATTGTATTACTAGGCAGATTACAGAACCCCAAACCATCCTGGGCTTATAGGGAATGTACATATCCATCATAGAACAAATGATCAGATGAATTGCATGGAGGGAGGGGAAAAGATTCATGACAGAAGGAAAAGCTGACAAAGTAGGTCAGGGAAATATGATTTTTGCAAATATCCTATTGAAAAGGAAAATTACCCAAGCAGGCCCAGGCTGGCAGGCCCCATTAGATAGAAAGTTACTAGAAAGAGCAAGAGATAACCAGGAGCCCACCCTGGGAGCAAGAGAAAACCACCATTTTTGCTTCTGTAAACAGGCTTCTCTCCACAAGCTTCCCTTCCACTGACCACTGTTCCTGCCCTAGAGCAATACCGTCCCCTAACCCCAGATTAAACCCACCTACCAGTAGTCAGCATAACCCTTGAAACCTGACCCCCTGTATTCCTCTATAAAACCTCTGGAATTCCACTGCCCCTAGGCCCAGAATTTCCACTGCAAGCTCAACTGGGTCCACCGGCATAAAATAAACCTCAGTTCTCCTACTTCTCCAAGTATCACTTGGTTTCTCGCTTGATTATTTTTCCACAACACTATAATCCAGTATGTGATCTCTTCTATTTTTTTTTAAAGATTTTATTTATTTATTTGACAGACAGACATCACAAGTAGGCAAAGAGGCAGGCAGAGAGAGACTGAGAAGCAGGTTCCCTGCTGAGCAGAGAGCCTGATGCGGGGCTGGATCCCAGGACCCTGGGATCACGACCTGAGCCGAAGGTAGAGGCTTAACCCACTGAGCCACCCAGGTGCCCCTCTTCTTCTTTTTTTTTTTTTAATTAACATATAATGTATTATTTGTTTCAGGGGTACAGGTCTATGAATCCTCAGTCTTACACAATTCATAGCGCTCCCCATAGCATATACCCTCCCCAATGTCCATCACCCACCCACCTCATCCCTTCCACCCCCTCCCCTCCAGCAACTCTCAGTTGGTTGCCTTGTTACTCATGTAGGTCCCATCTTCTCATCTGATACATTTTGTAAGGACCATTCCCTTATTGAAAGCAAAACAAAACCTTCCATTGCCTGTACTTCATGCTACCATAACCTCTGAATATGAAAGGATTTAATATTAAGATCAATATTGAACTTTTTACCTCCTGATAACCTTCTTTTCAATCTTAACAATTTATTGAAATTGCTTTCTTCACGAATGTTATTTCTCCAAAATCAAATGAAAGTTTTGGACTTTTACTGTTTCCTTATGTTTTGTTTTCATTTTTTACCTATCCATGAGTTGTCTAGGCAACAGCTCATCTTGATAATCGATATTCCTAATGTTGATGTTAATGTTACTATTTCAAATTAGTCTCTCCTCCTGCAATTATCGTTACTCTTTCTCTCTCATCATAGCACATGTTTTTCCTCCTCTGGAGTCCAAAGTATATGCAGCATCCACCAAGGGTATGAATGGAATAGTCAGTGTTTTGTTTAACAAATATTTCCCTTGAGCATTGTATAGCATCCTGTAACTACATCTGTCACATCTATGCAAAGGACTAGAATGTCTCTGGCCCATTATGAGAGAAAGTTCACAGTGTGACAGAGTGAGTTAATGGAGAAAAGACTGTGGCTTTGCTGCCTTTAAGAAAGGAAGTTGTGGGGGCACCTGGGTGGCTCAGTCTTTTAACCATCTAACTCTTGATTTCAGCTCAGGTCAGGAACTCAGATTTGTGAGATTGAGACCTCTGCACTGGGTTCTGTACTGAGTGTGAAGCCTGCTTAAGATTCTTTCTCTTTCTCCCTCTAACCCTACCCCCAATTTGTACCCAGTATCTCCCTCTAAAAAAAAAAATTTAAAAATAGAAAAAAGAAAGGAAGCTTCAGATGTGAATGACCTTAAAACTCTTTGCCTAAATCAATTTGTTTCTTCCCCCTTTCTTTTTCTACAGGAAGAAAATCAGTCAACAATAATCAAGTAATGGCCCTTATTGCCTCAAATTCAAATCAGAATACATTATCTACCATATTCCCTCTTACAGCTAATGGTTCAACAATTATTTATGCAATAGAAATTCAGTTTACTCTAAATGTATATCCTACATTAAAGAAAATTTAATTATTGCTTTACGAGATGAACTGTATCCTCCAAAAAGATATGTTAAGGTCTTAACATCCAGTACCTCAGAATGTGACCTTCTTTAGAAAGAGTCATTGCAGATGTTGTTAATTAATATGAGGTCATACTTGAGAGGATGAGCCCCTATTCCAGTATGACTAGTATTCCTTTTTTTTCAATTTTTAAAAAATGTTTTATTTATTTATTTGACAGACAGAGATCACAAGTAAGCAGAAAGGCAGGCAGAGAGAGGAGGGAAGGAAGCAGGCACCCTTATGACTAGTATTCTTACAAGAAATTGAGAGACAGATGTACAGGCAAAATGTCATGAGATGACAGAGGCAGAAATTGTAATGATTCAGCTGCAAGCCAAAGAACACCAGAGATTGATGACCGCCACCAGAAGCGAGGAAGAGACAAGGAAAGATTCTCCCTCAGAGGCTTCAGAGGTAACATGGCCTTGACAACACTTGACTTTGGACTTCTAGCCTCCAGAACCATGAGACAATGAATTTTTTTTTGCCTTAAGCTATCCATTTGTGGCACTTGTTATGGCAGCCCTAAGAAACTAATATATTTTGCACTACTCATTTTTCAGTCACAAAATAGTTTTGAGTTTACATGGTATTCTGGACATTTCACTAAAATTATCTTCTTGTTCTTTTTTTTTTTTAAAGACTTTATTTATTTTTTTTATTTGACAGAGAGAGAGACAGCAAGAGAAAGAACACAAGCAGGGCCAGTGGCAGGGAGAAGCAGGATTGCTGTGGAGCAGGGAGCTGATCCCAGGACCCTGGGATAATGACCTGAGCCAAAGGCAGACATTTAATGACTGAGCCACCTAGGCACCCTAATATCTACTTGTTCTGACTACAATTATGATTTTATCTATTTTTCTTTCTTTATCTATTTTTCTTATCTATTTGATAGTTTATCAAATTTTGGTGCATGTAGACTGAAGCTCTAACATTAGGTGCATACATGTTTAAGATTATTAGGTCTTTTGATGAACTGACTCCATTATTGTTATGAAATGATTCTCTTTATTACTTGGAATAGTCTTTTCTCGAGAATCAATTATTCCAGATTAGTTTGATTAGTATTAGCATGGTATGTCTTTTTCCATTATTTTAATCTATTTATGTCTATATATATACAAATACATATATACATATATAAATATATAATTGTAGAGGCAACATGAAATAACATTATGCCTTGCATTTTAATCCCATCAGACAATCCCTGTCTTCTAATTAAAGTGTTTAGACCATTTGAATTATTATAATTTATTTTAAATAAATCATCTTGCTGTCCCATCTGTTCTATTAATAGTTTTTATTTTTCTGTCAAGTCCTACCCACAGCCTGTTTTTATAACCTTAGAATAACAACAACAGCAACAAAAAGGTTCTCACTCTTTTAAAAGGTTTTAAATAGGTAAAAGGGATTAAGGAGTATACTTGTGATAAGCACAGGGTGATGTATGGGAGTATTGAATTACTATATTTTAGACGTGAAATGAATAGAACAGTGTATTTTAACTAGCTAGAATCAAAGTAAAAATTTAAAAGATTTTAAACAAAAGAAAAAATAGGTAATAGAGAAGAAATGTGTTCCTCAGAGACCGTTTACTCTCTCTCCCTTTATAGAAGCCTCACAATGCATTGTTGTGATGTTCACTTTAAACAATGCATTAACTTTTAAGAGGTTTAATTTTTGAGGTCTTTTAAATACACCCACATAGTCACTATTTCTGCTTCTCTTCTCTTCATTCCTTTGGATAAATTCAGATTTCCATTTAGTATTATTTTCCTTGTATTTGAAAGACTATTTTTCTTTTTTTTTTTTTTTTAAAGATTTTATTTATCTATTTGACAGACAGAGATCACAAGTAGGCAGAGAGGCAGGCAGAGAGAGAGAGGGAAGCAGGCTCCCCGCCGAGCAGAGAGCCTCATGTGGGGCTCGGTCCCAGAACTCTGGGATCATGACCTGAGCCGAAGGCAGAGGCTTTAACCCACTGAGCCACCCAGGTGCCCCAAGACTATTTTTCTTGAAGTGCGTGTCTGCTGGTGATGGATTCTTTCAATTCCTTCTGCTTTTGTATCTCTTCAAAAGTCTGCATTTCCCCTTCATTTTTGAAGGGGCTTTTCCTAGGTGCTCTGTACTTTAAAAGATGCTCCTCACTGTCTTCTGGCTTGCAATATTTCCAAGAAGTCTGCTGTCATTCTTGTACTCATTCACTTGTATATAACCCCCCAGGTTGCTTTGGGATTTTTCCCTTTATCACAGATTTTTCTGCAATTTGTTGGAGTTGTCTTCTTGTTTGTTATGATTAGTGTTCTTAAATTTGCTTGTGTTGTACTTATCTTCAATTTTGGAAGACTTTTGGCTCTTCCTTTTTCAAATATTTGTTTTGCCCTTGACCTTCTGAGGAAATTTTATATACATATTAAGTTGTTAATATATGTATCCCACATCACCACTACGCTCTGTAGTTTTTATGTTTATTTGTTTGATTTCTAATCATTCTTTTTAGTATCTTTCACTGTGCATAATTTATACTACCTTTTCTTATGTTCCTTAATCGTATCTGCAGTAACTAATCATTCATCCTATCTAACGTAGTTCCATCTCAGTCATTGTAGTTTTCATCTTTAGAAGTTTGATTTGGGACTTTAATATTTTTCATGTCTCTAATTTACATGCATAATTTTTCCGCTAGCTTTGTGATCCTATGGGAAAGAGCTGTACAGTTGAGTTTTGAATTACATGGGCTTGGACAGCATGAGTCAACTTATACATGGCTTTTTGTTGATAAGTACAGTAAATTATACTATAAATGTATTTTCTCTTTTTTATGATTTTGTTAATAACATTGTCTTTCTTTTTTTTAAGATTTATTTATTTTTTAGAGAGCATAAGTGCATTTGGGTGGGGAAGGGTATATGGAGAGTGAGAGAATCTTAAGCAGGCTCCATGCCCAGCACATAGCCAGATATGGGACTCAATCCCAGGACCCTGAGATCATGACCTGAGCTGAAATCAAGAGTCAGACACTTAATGACTGAGCCACCCAGGTGCCACTAACGTTTTCTATTCTCTAGCTTATTTTATTGTAAAAATACTGTATATATATATATACAGTATTTTTATTATATATATATGGCATCCAAAATATGTGTTAATTGACTGTTTATGCCATTGGTAAGACTGCTAGTCAACAGCAGGCAATTAGTAGTTAAATTTGAGGAAGTCACAGTTTATATGCAGATTTTTGACTGCATAGTAGGTAGGCATCAGTAACTCTGGCATTGTTCAAGGATTGGTTGCATCTATCTTGAATCTTCTTTTATGCTTATTCTATCAGGTCTATCATTTGTGTCACTTTTGATTAATTGATTTTATCCTCATAATAGGTTGTATTTTTATACTTCTTCCCATGCCTGGCTTTTTTTAATTAGATGACAAGCACTGCAAAGCTTACCTTGTTGGCTGCTGGTTATTTGTGCATTCAAAACAAAGATTCTTCAGCTTTGCCCTGGGAGGTATTTAATTACTTATTAACAGTTTGATCTTTTTGTAACTTTTTTATGTTTTATTGTCATTAGGACAAAAGCAAGATTTATTCAATGTCTAATTTTCTTCTACTACTGGGGCAAGATCTTTCTGAATAGTATACTTGTTTCTCTAAATTATAAGAGTGTAACCTCTGCCTGGTGGGAACAAGAAATATTCCCAACCTATGGGGGCTTCAGATATTGTTCCCACTAATCATTCTGGGTGATTTACCACCCAATCCTGGATTGTTTCTTTACACCTAGGGGCCAATTAATACTCAGTAATTACTCAAAGAATATCCTTTGAAGACTTTCAGAGCTATCTCTCCAAGCAATTCCCTCTTCTCTGATACTTGGGCCGCTAATTGTGGCTTCATTGATTTCTCCAAACTCTTAGCTGCATCTCTGCCTGTGAAGGAGACCCCCAGGCTGCATCTGGACTTCTCCTCTCTGCAACATAATTTCAAGATAATAAGTTGGAGAAATGGTCTATTTACCTTATCTGTTTCCTTATCCCAGGTATCATATTCCTTTACTACCTGAGTCCATCCATACACATCTTGGGAATAATTGGGGGCTTGGGGGTTTGCTTTTTAGTTGTTTCTAGCAGAAATATTAGTCCTATGTAAATTATTCCATCTAGCTTGGATATGATGTTTTCCAGTATTCTACTTTGAGTTTATTCTACAGTATGTTATTAGTGTAGCCATGAAAAATATTATTTTCAGATTTATATAACATATGTATGTTATAATCCAGTCTATTAAAAATATAATAATACTTCTAGAATATTCAAATGAATACTGATCAGTTCATAGGTATAAGGAAACTACCAAAGGCCAAGGAAATCAAGGTATAATTTAAACATAATAGATGTAAGAACACATATGGTAACTTAACAAATAGTATACTAATCAATATACAAATGCAATTGTGGTTTGAACAAAATCAATGGTTTATGAAACAAATTATTAATCATTGAGAAAATGGAGTACAGAGCTAAAATGAAGGGTATATATATTTTTTAAATCCTGAAATAAATATCCCTGTCCTCTTCTGTGCCTTTACTCAATAATAGAGAAGAGTAAATTTGGAAATATGGTTTATTTATTAAAAAACACAACTGTATATGACTACCATTTCTTTATAAATGGTTGAAGGTATCACTGAAATCTTTTGAAATTATTTAAAATCAAGAATATTTATGTAATCAATTTTAAACTGAGTTTTGTTTTATGAAATATGGATGTTACTATATACACTGATATAAAAGTGAGAGAAGAATTCAAATTACATTTTAACATTTATTACATTTTAATGAGTCTGCCTTTTTTCTCAAGTTTTTTTTTTTTAGAATTTTTAAATATTAAGAACTTTACTCTAAGTGTTACTTTTGCTTTGAAATTATTTCATTTTTCCCCCTAAAAAGACAGGGTTTGAGCCTGTTGAACATATATTTTCAGTATTTCCTTTCTCTTACCTAAGTCTTTCTTCTAATTTACAACTATCCAGAAATACCACCTGCATAATGCTCAATATATAGATTAAAAACCATAGTGAAGGGTTTGATATTAACCCAGAAAAAGAGCATACATTTGTTATGTCAAAATCCAATCTTATTTCATTTTCACTAATATTTGCTCCAAGTTGTCATCATATTCTGATTTCATTTTTGAGTCCTAAGAGAATAAGGCTAAGCAACATTAAAATCCTAAGAATTGCAGGCTCCACAGGTAATTTTTATGACTAAATATTTACCAGATAACCCATTACGTATCTCTCACACATACTCATAGCACCATCTTAATTAATTTTAAATAATTAAATTTAATCCAGAAAGTACTTTTGGTTGTGATAAAAGTATTAATAGTATGGAGAAAATTACAGGTACAATATCATCCCCTTTTTAATTCATCCACTGATTCCACAAACATCTTTTGAGAATCTATATTGCCAGGAATACAGTAGGTACTGGAGATCCAAGAATATCTTGAACAGTGTTTTAAATTCACGTCTCTTGCTTTTAGTGAAGAAAAGAATTTTAGATGTATTCCATCAAGTATGAAAATGTTGACATAAGATCACACAAGATGTTAATGGAAAATATTTCAGGATGTCTAACCTTCTCCTAACCTTCTCTAGTAGAGTTAATGAAGTCCTCACTGAGGAAGTGATCATTTTTATCCACAACAGAAATAAAAACTATTTCCTGATTGTGTGGGAAAAAGTTACTAATGAAGCTTTGAACAGTTCTTGAAAAATTTTTTTAAAAGATTTTATTTATTTATTTGACAGACAGAGATCACAAGCAGGCAGAAAGGCAGGCAGAGAGAGAGAGAGGAGGAAGCAGGCTCCCCGTGAAGCACAGAGCCCAATGCGGGGCTCGATCCCAGGATTCTGGGATCATGACCTGAGATGAAGGCAGAGGCTTTAACCCACTGAGCCACCCAGGCACCCCACAGTTCTTGAAAATTTAAAAACAATAAAACAGCATGAAAACTTGAAAACAATGTACTTTAAATAACCACCATAAATATTTCAATGATAAATCTTTAACTACTTCCCTTTATTTCATGCTATTAAAGTTTATGTAATAATGAATTAATTAATAGTCTCAATATTCTCAACTGTACTTAATATAGATATGCATGAAAACAGATGGAAAGAATGTTTAAACTTAGAAAATCAAAAGGAAGAAATAAGACCACACTTGCTATTTATTTCTTTAATATCTTACAAATATTCCCACTTTTCTGTTGCCCAGCTACCTTCATATTAATTCATAGCATCCTCATCTCTTCCTGTATCATTGCCCTGACATACTAACTACTGTCCCTGGATGCAGTCTTCACCAATTCCAATTTATTCTGCACTTCGCTGTATTTTTCTGAATTGCAAAGCAAAAATTATTTTCCCCCACTACCAAATAACCTTAATAAGTACTCATTATTTGCCAAATAAAAGTCAGACTCTCTAAGATGACCCAAAGAGCTCATTAAAGTCTGGATCAGAAGCAAAGGGATGAAAAAATAAATAAACATATTCATCCTTGTATTCTCAAATGTTGTAATGGTGACTCCCATAGTAGGTGCTCAAAATTATATGTATTTGATGATTGGACGTTTAATGGATAAGGAATTTTCCTTGTGTGATTTTTAATGGATTGTTTTTGTGAAGAAAAGCAGCAAGATTATTATTGTTGCAGAATATGAATGGAATACTTCATCTCTGAGCCAAGCACTGAGCCTGGAATATAGTTTGTGCTTTACCAGCATTTAATAAATAAATAAGTCTCAATAAGTTTTCAGACACCCAGGTAGATAGATAGTGAATAAGTGTGATAAAGCAGTTGTGTGTGTAACATCAACTGCCAAACAATAATCAGGGACAAGTCTTAGGAATTGAGGGAAATAGTTAGAAATACCTGTAAGTAAGTAAGGGAGTGTGTATCATGGCAAGTGTTTCAAGCATGGAATAACAAGGTACAAATGTGAAAGAGAATGAAATCTAGGTAGCTCATTAAAGTTGCCACACTTTACAGAGATTATCTCTCTCTGGAGATATATCTTTGACTATCTCTTTAGGGATTGGTGGTTTAATCAGTTAATGTAATTACATTTCTTGAGAGTGATAACACATTTTCAGTTAACATATTAAGAGGGTCAACTTATCTGGGTAAAACTAATTCATTATTGTCCATTCTCACCAGCAGAGGTTTTAGGCAATTGGACAAAACCCACATGGATATTATTGCAATTATTGGCTGAGGATACTTAAGTGTAACTCAAGGGACTTAAAGTAGCCAGACACAATATGAATGAGTAATGCAAGGAAAAAAATAAAAGATGATTTTACTCAAAGTAAATTGAGCTTGACCTGGGAGTGTACTGCCTAAAATATAAAATAAAGTAGTCTACACTCCAGACATAGTACCATCCACACAAATGTTGCCCCAGAGACCTCCAGCATAGGTAACTCTTTACATTTGTTCAGGTCCCCTACGATCTTATATAAAATAGCACTTCTCTCACACTGTGTCATCTTTTTGTGTCCTAACATATGTTGAACTTGCTTTTGTTACTTAGCGTTGTGTCAAACACACTGTATGAGTACCAGGCCTCTGTAATTTTATACACTACTATCTGACCAGTAACTAAAATAGCATCTGGGGTAGAGTAAGTGTCCACTAAATAACTGCTGAATGAATAAATAAGTGAAGCTTTCAGAGCCCTAACCTCTCTACTTTTGATTAATTTCCATCACTATGAGAACTGGAGAAGGATTAAGCCCAATTTGGTAGTTAATACATGACACAAAAACTAGGAGACATAATTGTAGATGGAAGGGAACATGTTCAATATCGCAGAAGGTCGAAGAAGCTTGGGAGCCGTACCTTCAAGGATTTGAGAGCCCTTACAACTTTTTTCATAAGTGAAGTTCAAATCCCTTGAAAAGATCTGTTTATTCCTCTGAGACATCACCTGCATCATCCAAGAAATTTTATATCAAACTTAGAGTCATCAGAATTTGTGTTACTTTTGACATGGATACTGTTGTATTTATAAAAGCTTCTACTCTACAATTAGGTTCACTCTAAACCTGGTCAATCTGTTAGGTCACAAGGATGGTCTTTCAAAATATTTTATAACTTATGCAACCAGTAAAGTTATCAGCCCATAAGCACATTTGGACAGCAGAAATATGTCTGTATGTTTGATCTCTTTTCTTCCTGACAGTTCAATATGCTGGAAATAGGTGTGCTAGAGAAAAGCCAAATAATAAGGTAAGTCTGCCTGTCATAAAACTGGCACTGTGTTTTCATCATTAAATACAAATGAAGAGCAGAGCAGGAAAGGGTGAGAAACATTCTCATATATGTTTATTACTATCCTATTTAACTGCTTTCAGTAGAAAATACATTTTAGAATTGTTTTCAAGTAGATGATTTCAAATTTTTTGTGTCTTAACGGGTAGTTGATTCTGCCTTTAAATATATCAAACTTAAAAAACAAGCCACCTGGTATATTTTATTTACTCAACTTCCAAAAGATAAGATTTTAATATGACAAGATTTGAAACACAATAGTATACATGTTACCTTGTCTGGTGATTAGAAAACTGATTTATAGCTATTTATGAAATAGTTGGGCAGTAACCATCATTCTGATAGAAGTTTTTGTAAGTTGGGCATCTTCAAAAGTGTACCTGTTATAATACTTTTTATATAGGCAATACTAGTTGAGCTATTCAATAAAATCATTACCTAAGCAAAAGAGAGAACATTCAAATTAACATGATTTTTAAACATCACTTCTCCTTCATTACATTACTTGCTGCATTACACTGAAGTGAGCTCATTTGACTTCTTACAACCTGCAAAGGTATGTTCACGAGCCTCTCCTTTATTTAAAAAAAAGGAAATCATTCTCATGATAGATTTTTATGTCAGTTTCAAAATGCCTTCTAATTGTCAAATGTATTTAAACTTACGTACACTTTAATTTCCTGTCCAGGATATAAATAAACACTTTCAATGAATAGATTAATGGAACTACTATGAGCAGTTCAGAGTTAAATTCCATTACATTCTCTAAGTGTTAATCAATTAGTCATTTTCATTAGCTACAGGTCACAACCTTGGACTGGCCCCAAAGAATTCAATCCCTACTCTTAAAAAGCCAAAATATGCTTATTAACTCGATTTTATAAAATGTGTCATATCTGAGGCTAATTTAACCTTTTCCTTTTCAGTCTCACTCAAATCCTCTGCCCTTGCCTTTTGGGCATGCACAAAAACTTACCTCTGTACCTCCACCCATGACATGTGAGTAAGCGTGCCTCTAACAGCTGGCATGAGCTGTATACTAAATATTGTACCTATCAAGCTTTTACATGTTTTCATTTTGAAATTTCCATTTAAATGCAAATTCTGCCATTTAAATAGTGTCCTCGTGTGCTTTATTATACTATAATTACTATTTCCCATCTTCCTGGGACTAACTGCAAGAAAGGCCATAGGTCACTTTACTAGCCCTCTAAAAGTGCAATTGAAATCAGAAAGTCATCATCGCTAGCATTTGTGAGTGACACCCATTTGTTAAGGGAGACCTGAGGGACTGATTCAAACAGTGCCCTAAAACCTGTCCTGTTCTGTGATTTACAGGAACAAGAACAAACAAAGCCCACAGCTACAATTTCTTTAGGTCCATGTGAATTAAACAGCTTAGCCAGGATTTGGCACAAATAAATAGCAATTGAAATGCTGCCCTCATTTTGAAAGGAGACACATGCCAAGATACAAGCTAATTCCAATGTCAAGGGACAAGCTGGAAACACAAATATATTTAGATATTGTCAGTTCTTATTGAACAAAATGCAATCAATCATGGGTTCAGCTTAATATAAATGTTAGAACTAGCATTTTTATAGAATTGTTTATTAATAACATGGGCACAAATATAAAGATATACATATATTTTTGAAAGTCGTTAGGAAATATAATAAGTTATAGCATCCTTAATATTTAATTCTTAGCATTTAATAAAACATTTAGTAAAAGCCTTGAAATTATATTATTCATAAGTGCATTTTGTGGCATGCACATTTGTGTGTGTGTGTTTTGGTGGGGGAGGGGGTGGATTGTGGATGGCAACTAGAAAAAAAAAAAAGGTTGGTTTCCATAGGCAGGTATCTCCAAAATGCTTGTTAAGTTTACTTGACTCTCTCTTTTTTTTTTCTAAGATTTTATTTATTTGACAGACAGAAATCACAAGCAGGCAGAGAGGCAGGCAGAGAGAGAGAAGGAAGCAGGCTCCCTGCTGAGCAGAGAGCCCGATGTGGGGCTCGATCCCAGGATGCCTGGATCATGACCTGAGCCGAAGGCAGAGGCTTTAACCCACTGAGGCACCCAGGCACCCCTTGACTCTCTTTTTTTGAGAGGTTATGTGGTATAGTAGAAAGAATATGGATATGTGAATCAGACAAACATGAGTTCTAACAAGATTACAATTACCAAATTGATGTCCTCCAGGGAGGTATTTAATCTCTGACTCTCTAAAATTGGAAACTGAAACTATAAAATATCTCAGAAGTTAACATATAGAGGCAGAGATACATAGATAGAGGTAGAGAAATAGGTATAGATATGGATGGCTTGAGATAATAATATCATTGTACACAGAACACATAACTTCTTCAGACATCCAACATTCCCATGTATTCAGTTCACAATCGTTATGAACATGCATTACTATTTGAACACAGGATAAAGAACCACCACTTTTCTTATATCTTCTTGATTCCTAAGCCTATTTAACAATAATATGTTTTCAACCCAATTCATTGGGTTATAAATGCTGGGACCCTGAATACTGAAGGAGCCAGGCACAACCATTTATATACAGGGTAGGTTCAATTTCAGTATCTCTTTAAGGTGCATTAAATCACCTTACATCCTTTGCTACTTTTGCTCTTACCTTGACTTCCTGTGATCTTGCCTCTAAAATAATGGCAAACTAGGTTTCATTTTCTTTATTTTTTAAAGATTTATTTATTTATTTATTTATTTGAGGGACAGAGACAGAGAGATTGAGCAAATGAGTAGGGAGAGGAGCAGAGGGAGAGAATTGTCAAGCAGATTCCCCGCTAGATGGGGAGCCCTAGGCAGTGCTCCATCTCACAACCCAGGAGATCGGGATCTGAGCCAAAGTCGGAGCCTCAACCAACAAATCTACCCAGACACCCTCAAGTTTCATTTTCTAAGTTGAATTTTAATATCATACTTGATTTAATGAAATTGTGGAGGTGACTTAAATGTTACTGACATGGCTCTGAGTTTGGTAGTCACTGGTCCATGCTGAACTTCATAAAGCACATTATGTCAAATTTGCGGTATCAACTATGTCTCTTTTTTATTGTCATCTGGATTTATTTCTCATATCAATATTGAGATAGTTGTTTCTAAAATGTTCTTGATTACTCTAGACTTTGTAACTTTTTAGTCAGCTAATTCACTGAAATTCAGAATGCACTTGTGAAGAATACATGATCATTTTAAACTCTGAGCTTTCCTCAGCATGTGATAAAACTATTGAGTAATTGATATGCTATTAAAAAAGTCACTTAAAGATCAAATTCTCTCTTTAGTATAGGAAAAAGGATTGAATCACCCAGGCTCCATATTTTTAACCATCTGGCTCTACTTATAAAGTTGATAAGGCTGTCACTGAGGAGACTTTGGGGGAAATTTTGGTAAACCAGGCCATAATTATGTTCAGCAGTCTACTTAATGTATAGGTTTGGATTAACAAAAAGTGACTTAAACTCTGTTCCTGATACTGTTTGTAATTAGTGAATCCTATAGGTTTCAATGTTCCTTATAAACTATTCATTAAATTTTCTCCTAGGATAATGTTTTGGAGGAATTTTTACTTCCCATTTCTAGAAATTAACTACATGGACCAAATATGTATTTCCATATAAAAAATAAATATTCTTTAAGCCTTGTATGCTGTGGAGTTATCTTTACCCTTATTCTATTTTCTAGACAACAATATTTGAGCTCTGTAAATTGTTTCAGAATGTCAGCAGAACTCAATTGCTTTTGTCAAGATATTAACAGTATCAGTAATTGAATCTTTCTCCTCTGCATTCATGGTGCTGGCTACATTATGACACCTCTAGTTTCTGGCAGGGCACCAGATTACTGCTTAGCTTACTTAAACTTCAAAAAGTGGAGCACCTGTGGAAGTCTCTAATTTCATCCACTGCATTTTAGGATTTATTTATTCTTTCACTTAACACCAATATCTCTTGAATGCCCACTTTATTCCAGGCACTAAGGCAGGTACTGGGGATAAAGATAAGGACCAGTTGGATAATACTTTGCCCTCATAAATTCTTAAATTTGGTGGAAAGAATGAAATAAAAAAATAAATACATACAAATGAAGATATTTCATGATGTGGGCCGTAAGTGCCACAAAGGGAGTAAGAAGAGTAAAGTAAAAAAGTAGCATAAGAGGGTGTGGGAAAAATATAGATGGAGTGTTCTGAAATGACTCTTACAAAGAGATGACTTTTGAGAAGACCCCTGAAGAAGGTGAGGACCTTTGCAGGTATATGGGAAAAAGACTGTTCCAGACACAGATAAAAGCAGGGGAGAGACCTTGGAAGGGTATTTGTTATGTTCAAAGAGCAAAAATGCTGGCTGATTGGAGCTGCGTGTACAAAGGAAGAGATCAATTATAAGTGAAGTCAGGGGGTTGCCACACACTAAATCAAATGGGACCTTGGAAATACAAAGAAAAGACTTGAAATCTAATCTCTCTGATAGGAAATGTTTTCAAAAAGAGGACTTGGTCTACTATATTGAAAATTGACTTATCAGTAGCGTGGAAAGAGTTAAGCCAGTTGAGGTTGTTGCAATGGCTCTGGACAAGGGTAGTAGTGGTGTGGATGGTAACAACAGAAGGCCAAGTAGCTATATACAGTATAGAGATAGAGTTAGAGATAGAGATAGAGATAGATATACAGGCTTATAATATATACCAGCCCTTTAGTTTCCCTAATCTTTGATTTCTTCTTTTCTCTCTCTGTCCACATAATTTTCATCAGTAAACTATGCTGGTTCAATCTTTAAACTATAATGAGAATCCAGCTATTACATTTGCTTTACTGATACCAACACAGTTTAAGCCCGTTGTGTTCTTTGCCTAGAGGAATGTCTCCTTCCTGGTATTCACCACCATATTCTCTGTTGGCAACACAGCGCTCAGAAAGACACCGTTAATATCATTAGGAAAGATCATTTTGCTTTTCCACTCAAACCTTTGAAGTGATGTGGTTTCATGGTTTTTAACTTCAATTTAGTTCTTTGTATACTTGCCCAGCTTACTCCACTCTTGTGTCTCTGGATCCCTTGCTGTTTCAGCAACACACAACACAGATCTTTACCTTAAGACCTCTGTAGAGAATTCTCTTCCTCACACATGACCCCCTGTCTTATCCTTTCTCCTACCTCAAAACTTTATTCAGTGTCGTTATTTCAGGTACATCGTCCCTGATTTACTATTTAAAGTTATACTTCTGAACCTGAAGTTTTACTCAACTTTTCTGTTTTATTTTACTCCATAATATCTATATAATCTATATATTCTGTTTATTGATTTTCTTATTGTATGTCAACGTCCATGTGGTCGCAATTTGTGCTGCTCACAAAACTTATCCAGCTCTCATTCTCCTGGATACATGGGAGGATTCCAATTCCTGGCCCTTTCATGTTTGGTGGGGATCATGTGACTGGTTCTAATTAATGAAGGATGAGCGATTCTGCTATGTATCATGGCTGTCCTGGAGCATGTGATCACTCATATGAGGCTCTTCATCGTTGACTTTCCCTCTCCCTCTGAGACTGGTAGAAAGAAACAACAGGGGCTACATCATTGGCCTGGTCATAGAGTGAGTACTGATATAGCAGAGCCTCAGCCAAGCTGCAGTAAAGATTTCACTAGTACTGGAATAAACCTTTATTGTTTTAAACTTCTAAGAGTTTGGAGTTATTTAATAGGGCAGCATTACCTAGGTCTATGTGGTCAGGGATTTTTGTTTTGTTCTTCTCATTGTTGCACCTTTAACAATTAAAAGAGTATCCTGCTCATAGTAACTTTTCAAAAAAAATTGCTGAATGAATAAATTAGAGATTCAGTGACTACTAACTGCCAGACTATAATTATTTCTCTGTGTAGTCAAGAATGGTTGCTCACTGAACACACTACTGTTAACTATCCAACTTTTTAGGTTCCAAGGATAAAAAGTTTTCCATTGGAATACCTATGAGATTAAAATGCTGAATAACATTTATGATTTGGAATGTTTATTAGCCTTGGGGGATTACAGGACAACCAAAGCTTTTCCTGGAACTTGATTTGTGTGGCTGTACTTTGAACAATAGTGAATACTGATGGGAAGAAAGGCTAGGGAAAATGAAATGAAATGAAATGAGAAATTAGGAATGTCTGCCAAGAGTCCTACATCTTGTTTTGAGATATTAGCCAGAAAAAATACTTTGTTCAATGCTATAATTCCTATCAAGGAAAGATAGCCTTCTAGAATGAAGGATCTCACTTTGAATCAAGAGATAGAGAGGTCCTTGTCCTGCCCAGAATAAAAACAAAACAGAACAATAAATAAATAAATAACCCAAACAAACAAATAAACAAAACAAAACATCACCTAGTGGGGGAATACTGCACAGTGTCCATAGGCTGGATCACAAAGTTACTCTAGGGCAATTTTCAGGAAAAAATTGTTAAAGTAATGAGCCGTAAATACCATAGCTACCACTAGAAATCAAGCATAGTTCATGATCTAGCGTGGCTGTGTAAATGATTCCAAGTAGTCAGCCCTGTGGGAATAGGAGGAGCTTGCAGCAGCTGGACACACGGAGAGGGAGCTATTAGCTGATAGTAGAAACCATTGAGAAAACATAGGGAATTATTCAGTTGCTTATTGACAAGTTATTAGTAGAATCAGCAATTTTGTTTTTTCTCTCTTATTCAGAGTGCTTTTTAAGGTGCATTAATTTCTGATATTTCATTAGATTTTAAGCAGATGCCCAAAAGATGTTATCCAGAATGATGACCGAAACCATTGCTAACAATGTCTAGTGTGGGTAACAAAAAGGATATTAGAATCTAGAAAACTTCACGGATCTCTGCCTTGTCAGCATGAGCCTCCCTCTTAGCAGATGACCTCACACATATAAAACCACAGGCAAGGTGAATATAGAGTACTTTTTTTTTTCCCGAGTAAAGTGCTAGGTTCAGATATCCAAAAAGTATAAGTACTGACGGGGGCTGTACTTGAGAACCAAAACTGAAGTTTGTTCCTAGTTTTCCATCAATATGCAATATCCTGAAAAGTAAGTATCAGACAGTCTTGATCTCAATTATATGACAATTAGCATCATTCTAATTTATGTTGAGAGACAAAAGCCACTCAGGTCCCTTTTATCTTTTTTGTTACTGAGTTAAATTGTGGATTTCTCTTCAGTTCTATGCTCCACCCCCCCCCGCCCCAGTTTCCAGGTTTTTCATTTGTTCATTTCATCCATTTCTTATTTGTCTTATCTTTTTTGATTGTTTTTCATTTCTGGATGTAATTCAGGGATTCCTTCAGTACTCTGCTTATTTCTATGTTTCTTCCTCCCAAAGGTCTCAAATGAGTATTGTCAAGGTTAAGGATCTCCCTCTTGACTCAAGTTGTTTTATTGCACTGGAGGACTCTGGGCTTGAGGCAAGTTTCTTCTGTCATGGATATACCATGTGTGTTTTCCCTATGACCCTGGATAACAGCACCTTTGTTATAACAGAGGCATAAACAGTGAATTTCATAGGGTTCTAGTGAGCCATCTGCTTTAAAGACTGTGACTTCAACACACTGCATGGTAATTGCCTTTCTCAGGAGTGACAGCCCAACAGGCCATACATTGTAGGCTGTCTTCCCTCTGTACACCCCATGAAGTGGGGGGCAATTCTATTTGAGACACTACCAACTGTCATAAGTAAGAACGTTTTTCCTGAGATTAGCGCATTTCACAACTTATGCTACAATTAAGACATATAATTTAAATTGAGATGCACAGATAAGTCTGGGTCATGATTCACAATCAAGGCCACTTTTAAAAGACCACCACTTTTATACTCCTCTTTTCACCAGTTACCAAAACTTCTGACTCAGACAGGTTAAATCTGTAGCAGATGCTCAGTAAGGTGCAGGCCATGCAGCACAGAACAACAGAATTGAAAGGGCAAGTTTCAAGAAAGACACAGCCAAGAGGACACCCATGAACCCTGTCTTAAATTTGGTTCACACATTGAAATTGATGACCCTATACTGTACCAAGAAGGTATGGGAAGGTTTATTACCTATACAATAAAGTTTTCTAGAGAGAACAGGGCTGGCTCTAAAGCTGGTCTGAAAATGGCTTAAGAGTGCTGGTAAAGGAGAATGGCTTGTTTTCTATGGGGGTTAGTGCATGGGATGATGGTCCTGGCTCCCTCTCTGGATGAGGCTTACATGGAATAAACTTTCTGCAGGTACCAAAGGAAGGAGAACCTGGGCTTTCTTTTCAGCTTGCTAGATTTGGGGCAGAAACAGATAGGGGAGTGGTTAGGCTTGAAATTCATCAGTCTTCAAAAATAAAAAGTCCAGTTAGACTCATTATTATACTCAGCCAATTTCCATTCCTTTTGTTTTATTTTCTTTCCTAAACCAAACCCCATATATTCAACTCATGACAAACAAACTCAGCACAACAGAAAAATATTGGTCAATATTGGCTCTCAGTTGGACTACATAACTGGTCCTTGGTTTCTCTTCCATCCTCCTCAGACCAAGCAAAGCTTGGCAATTATATCAAGGAAAGGGAAACAACTAATCATAGATAAAGCAGGAAATATTGGATACAGAAATTAGAAGTTTATAAAATGTTCAGAAGAGCCCTAAGGAATGGGTTTTAGGCTAGATCATAGGAAATTACTTCTAAAAATATACAAATGACCCAACAGATGAGCTACAATCTAAGACCTACTCCTGAAGCTATGATTTAAGAACTGCATATCATCAATTTATAAAATATGGTTGCTGTAAGGATTTTAAGGAGTAATCCACAGAAAACAATCCCATCACATTGTCTGGAACATAGTAACAATGATGGCTTACTTATTTTTGCTAATTTTTCTCTTTGCCATCCATAGTTTAAATCACATCAATGTTTTATGGTATCTATTATTTTATTTTATTGATTACGAAATATTAACTCTTTTCTATATTTTTAAGAGAATATATCCCTTCAGTCACATTGCTTTATTTCTATTTATTTCAACAAAATATATTTCCAAAGTATTTTAGCTTTGGGAATCTAACTGTAACAAATCAACTCCTTAAAAGACTACTTTACTGCATCATATGCTAATTTCTATATGTTGACTCACTTTATGGGTATGGACCTGTTTTTGCTGGGGAATGATGTTAAACATCATTTTGTTTTGTGGCCAAAAAAGTTTATAATTCTAATATTCTTTGTACTTTCAAAAAATGATTCCTGATAAATTGAACCATAACCTATGTATTAAAAGAGACAGCATACTGGAACTTACTTGTGACCTTGTTTACAGAAATAATATAGGGTTTGGAAATCAAATTTTAAAGGAAAAATGCCCTCACCTTCTGTATGATATTGATGAACACCTAAATCCAAATATCTACACACTTTTAAAACCATACATGTCAACATGAAAAGCAAAAAAAATCCATATATCACCAATGTCTGGAGCATCAATGGGACAGACACTTCTGCTTATATGTAGACAGACAGACAAACTATCTGAAACCATTAGGGACATAAGGTTTTTTTCTCAAAACATCTGTTATAATGAATGGAAGAATATAGACTTGGGACTTGCATAGTTCTTCTACTTAAATTATGTTGAAAATTCTAGGTCGGCTACATTCTATCCTTACATTTAGTAAGAGTACCTTATAAATAGCAGACATTAATTTAATTAAAAAAACAATAATAGCTATTTCTTGAAGCAGGCTGAATTACTCTGACTTTTCTTGAGAAATGAAACAATTTTTTTAATTTCTTTTATAAACATATAATGTATTTTTATCCCCAGGGGTACATGTCTGTGAATCGCCAGGTTTACACACTTCACAGCACTAATCATAGCACATACCCTCCCCAATGTCCATTACCCTACCCCCATCTCCCGACCCCCCACCCCCCAGCAACCCTCAGTTTGTTTTGTGAGATTAAGAGTCACTTATGGTTTGTCTCCCTCCCGATCCCATCTTGTTTCTTTTATTCTTTTCCTACCCCCCAAACCCTCCATGTTGCATCTCCACTTCCTCATATCAGGGAGATCATATGATAGTTGTCTTTCTCCGATTGACTTAGAGAAATGAAACAATTTTGAAGAAATTTTCCTTTTTCTTTCTTGGAGAATGTTAAAATTTTCAGAATAGTTATTTTTCTATCTTCTATAGCAATTATGAATCATATCTACACATACAACAAACTGTCACTGAGACATAAAAGTTATATTTTTTACTGAATACCATATTTTTGCAGTTTATATAATTTTGGATATTGTGGCAGATTACAGATTACAACAAAGTAACTGGCCCATCCCTGCAAATATTTGTAAACTTCTCAAGTACTAAGTAACCAGCTAAATTACCAAATCCAGAAAGAGAATTACATTTTCTTGATATGTAAAATATATTTCAATTTCTGAATTTTCATTCCTAAACTCCAAAAAATGTAATTCTAATTTCATGTTTAAAAAGAAAAATGTACATTTTTTTTTGATGAGCACCAAGTATTTTTTTTATTTCTTTTCAGCATAACAGTATTCATTGTTTTTGCACCACACCCAGTGCTGCATGCAATATGTGCCCTCCTTAATACCCACCACCTGGCTCCCCTAATCTCCCACCCCTCTGCCTCTTCAAAACCCCTCAGGTTGTTTTTCAGAGTCCATAGTCTCTCAGGGTTCACCTCCCCTTCCAATTTCCCTCAACTCCCTTCTCTCCATCTCCCCATGTCCTCTATGTTATTTGTTATGCTCCACAAATAAGTGAGACCATATGATAATTGACTCTCTCTGCTTGACTTATTTCACTCAGCATAATCTCTTCCAGTCCCTTCCATGTAGCTACAAAAGTTGGGTATTCTTCCTTTCTGATGGAGGCATAATACTCCATAGTGTATATGGACGACATCTTCCTTATCCATTCGTCTGTTGAAGGGCATCTTGGTTCTTTCCACAGTTTGGCGATCGTTGCCATTGCTGCCATAAACATTGGGGTACAGATACATAGACCAGTGGAACAGAGTAGAGAGCCCAGATATGGACCCTCAACTCTATGGTCAAATAATCTTTGAAAAAGCAGGAAAAAATATACAGTGAAAAAAAGACAGTCTCTTCAATAAATGGTGCTGGGAAAATTGGACAGCTATATGTAGAAGAATGAAACTCGATCATTCTCTTACACTGTACACAAAGATAAACTCGAAATGGATAAAAGACCTCAATGTGAGACAAGAATCCATCAGAATCCTAGAGGAGAATG